>OY728162.1:1419824464-1419950607 GCA_963277665.1 Viscum album | reverse complement strand
ATATCCCTACCAGTGGAGTGACACATCAACAGTTCACTCCGGAACAGACACACACATCTGTTCCAGTCCAAGAGGGTTGTGGGGGCATACATCCCCATATCATATGGAAAACTAAGTCAGGCACATACACCTAATTTGAGTTGAAATCGTCTGCCTAACCTGGCCATATCTCTTGATCAGGAACATACACCTGCTCAGAGCAGCCACTTTCGGCAACATGTGGTTTCCAAGGAGAGTTAGAAGTAGTCTAGAAAGAAGACCCGCCCAGCACAGTCAAGAGATTAAGATCCAATCTGTAACAAGGCCTTGCTCGATACTGGAGTTGTTGAAGCCCTCAGATAGTTATCTGTTGTAATTCAATATTCTACTCCCTCATTTCCCAATACTGGGAACATTAATTCTGAAGGTCTTCAACATACACTTCCTCATTGAAGGCTTGCTGTATGACAATTCGGTCGATCTCGAAGTTTCATCTTCAGATGAGAGCTAAAATACCCCTCTATGTGGCCAGAAGACCAAGGAGCAAGAGATCTCATCTTTTGCTGTAACCCACCATGGTGGTCCTCCCCATGATGATGAATTTCGCTGCGAAAGTCCTCTACATAGTAGTGATGCATATTTCACAGAAAATGATTTAGTGGAAAATGTTGTGCCGAGAAAGCCCTATTATCTTGAGGCACTTGCAAATGTGAAACTAGTCATGTATGAAGATTCATTACTAGCAGGTGAAATCCATTCCCAATCAGAAGATATCCTAGGGTGTAGGTCAATCTCCAAACCACCCCTAAGTCATTCATCTTCTAGTTTTATCAGTGATTTCTCTACCAATCAGGTTTAATCCGATAGAGCAACAAAGAAGCACCAGCTCTGGTCAAAACAGGTAGAAGAATCTTCATTTAATGATAAAGAGGAAATACTGAACATGAGAAAGCAACTGGAGAAGGGTGAAGTGCCAGTCATGTTTTGGCCTTTGGCTGACTCTCAGTATGACATTCTAGAGATGTTGACGGCAGATGGAATTCATGATATTCATCTCAACATATGTAAAACACATTGCCAGTTGAAAAAGAAAGTTTCAACTTATGATGAATATTAAAAATATGTTAAGACAATAGAACGGTTACATCGTCAAATTGACTTGGCATCTCTATCAGTCACTCGATATCCGAAGGCTGAAAAGTAGTAGAGAGCCCTTCAGTGTTCATGCCTTGGCGCACAAAGAAGATTGCGCCAGTTAATTTCCAATGCCCCATCTGGTATTCATGTCAGATGATGGAGTGTTCATGGAGCACTACATTTCACTGTGCTCTCCAGTCAGCAAAGCCCGCCAAAAATGATCTCATGTAATGTTATTTCCCATGGACGGCCACAGTAAATATGTTTTGTTTGTAATCAAAAGATTGCCCAAGAACAGGCCTCAACTAGTTCCCCTCAAAATCCAGAATATAGAGAACAAGTTGTTGAATTACTCCTGCATCAAGAAAACGAGAATATTGAACAAGCCTCTCGTATAGAGCAAGAACATCATCAAGTGACAGAAGTGTCAAAAATCATCTAACGGTCTTTCGAGCCAGGTGATAAAAGTGGACGTCGATTGATGCATCCAGCTAATTTCCGGACTATGGTCTGCAAGATCAGAAGAGATTTTAAGAAAGTCTCAGACATAGCATGTCAAGAGCCTCCCAAGCTTGCCAGAATGGGGAACCTTTTAAACCAACCCTCGGAATCAACAATACATTTTGAGGAGTTGAGCGGGAATAGCAGGAACAGCCCCAGTCCAGCGTAATAGGGACCTTTTCAAATCATCAATCCCCTCCTCAGAGAAAGTCAATTTTTTCTCGATTGGGGAAGAAGACTCAAGAGGAACGAATAGCCAAATTATCAGGATATTCCTTCCAAATTATGGTTCGTCAAGAATTTACTGAGGGATTGAATAAACAAAAGGAAATGTCTCATCAATGACATGGAAGAAGACAATTTCACATAAATGCTGGTAGAAGGGATGTGATGCGTTATGCATCAATAAATGTCATCAATGTCGTTGTTGCTGATCCACCAGATGAGGCTCACTCAGGGGACACAGATGAAGAGGTTCCTACTCAAGAATTTGTACGCACAGACACAAGTGAAGAAGGTGTGTGTACACGAAATCAATGATTTACCAAAAATTTGAGTGTTCCTTCAAATAACCCACTTCCACCTCTCCAAAAGTTATCAAACAAGGGGAAGGGAAAGAATCAGGTTACATATCCTCCCTCTGAAGAAGTCCAATCGCTCTCACTAGAGAAATGATTTTCAAAAAAAGAGGACGAAATGAAATAATTGAGGAGGTTGAACGCAAAACTACTTCAAGGTAGTATTCCTCCTAAGCGTGCTGGAGTCAGTCATCCATGTGAGTTTGTTGCAGCTAATGATATGGATCAATAATATCCTCCATTATCAGTACACCCTCACAGGTCTAATCTCATGGGTCAAGTGCAACAATAATTGGCAGTGCTTCCATCGGTTGCAGTACCAACCACCACATCTGTCCAAGCTCCAGTCAGTGCACCTGTTCAGATTCAAGCTCAACCAGATGTTTTTCAAAAGTTAATAACTACTATTGAGTCACTAACAGCTCGGTTGGAATCTATGGAAGGGAAGCATGCACAGGTTAAACCAGAAAATAAAGGTTACCCTGAATGGGTAGATTCAATCTCCCCCCATCATATTTTGGTAACCCTGTATTCCCTATTTTCAATGGATCAAAAGACCCTGGACAGCATTTGACGCATTACGTGTCTTATTGCGATCCTATGATGGGAACTCCGGAGCAGCAGGAAGTAGTGAAACTCAGATGCTTCGTGCGAACCTTGCATGGACCAGCTTTTGTCTGGTATAAAAGCTTGAAATCCAGGTCAATTACCGGATGGGAAGATCTCTGTCAATGATTTATTCTTCAATTCATCTAATCATTTACAAAGACAATAGCATTTGATCCTACAAACTGTAAGAAAAGGGAGAATGAAAGATTCTCTGATTTCATTGATCGCTGGAAGGGATTAACATATTCCCCGATCTTAGCACTCCCTCAAGAGGACCTATTTCCAATATGTGTATAAAATCTGCGTGATGAATTATGCACACCACTGATCCCTGTGAAATACATAGGAGGGTTTCGAGACCTTACCTCAATCACTCAATAGATTTAAGATTCTATTATACAGACTAAGGCTAAATCTTGTGTAATTCCATCATCTCCAGGAAGGAGAATGGGTAAATCAGAGACTGCTACAGTTATTCCTAAGCAATCACCTGTACCTGCTTCTACTTCAAACCCTTCATCTTCCTGAAGGGATCCACCTCCTGAGCGTCAACAACAGAGGTTATTTCATCAAGATGATCAAAGAGATAAAAGAAGAAATAAATTTGAGGATCTAAAGAGAAAAACATACTCTTTACAAAATGAACATGTTCCTAGTTACTTCATTTCGGATCTAGAAAATAATTTGGTTCAGTTGCCAAGGCCCAAAAGTCCAAACAAGGAAGGAGATGAAGACTGTCCCAATTATTTCACCTTTCATCAAATGTTGGGGCATCCCATCCAGAAGTGTTTTGTCTTCAAAGACCTCTTGTAAAAGATTGTCGACTTGGGAAAAGTCAAATTAAAAGGTTCTTCAACTCAGGTAGCATGTGTTGCTGCTACAGTTCCAGAGGAGGAAGGCGAGTGGCAAGAAGTTAAGAAAAAAATGCACAAAAATATGATGATTGGATGGTCAGAAAGACGATCAATCAAACTCATGATATTTTGGGAACACAATTGAAGAAACAAATTGTACATTGTACCATGAATGCCATAGAAAAACCCTCTTCATCAGAGGAAAAATCTTCAAGGAAACGGCATGATTCAAAGAAAAAAAAGAATCAGAAGAATATGAGTACGTTTCAAAGCCTAAGTTGTATTTGACTTTGAAAGGCTTCATGACATCTACTTAAAATTCACGGTCACCATCACACCAAACAGAATAGCCTAAATAGGCTAATCAAGAAGAGTCTTCATCGGATGAAGAGTTGATTTTTGGATCTGTTAATATGATTCAATTAACAGATCCATATGCCAGTCGCAGTTTTGATTTCGATGAGCCTGAATTCCTTATATCAAATAGAGGAATCAGAGGAATTTCCAGAGGCTCAGGATATAGGGGAAGACGTGGATCTTTTAGAGGACACTATTCCAATTCTACCCCTTCTAGAACTGTGTACGCAGCAGAAACTCATGGTAGAGCCCTTTAGCGAGCTCAGCAAGAACAAGAAAGTTCTTCTACCAATAACAAGTTCAGTCCTGGAACAGTTATTTTGGAGGATCGGTTGGGGGTTACACCTTCATCCTCTCAAAAAGTAAATAGATCTAATTTGCCTAATCTTCCAAAACCAGGAATATTGCCAACACCTATCCCAATACAAGATGCATCAACTACCAAAGCATCTGCTTCCAAGTCACATGCTAAACCACATGTTCCTATTGGGAAACACAGACCTATGGATCAAAAGTATGATGTATTGAAACACTTGGCCCAAGTACCAGCCATGTTATAAATTTTGGATGCTTTGAATTTGTCAAAAGATCTTCGGGAGGCACTCATCGAGGCTTTCTCAAGTCCTCAAGAGTTTGAAACTGAAATTACTACAGCTGAAGTCTATCACATAGAGAATAATCCTGCGGAATTCCATGCAATAATATCTTTTACTGATGAAGATGAAGATGATTTTGTTCATGGTCATATTAGACCTTTGTACATATCTAGTAAGGTCAATGGTGTAGACGTCCGAAGAGCATTCATTGACAATGGTTCAGGAGTCAACCTCATGCCCATTCGTACAGTTCGTTGATTGGGCCTTATGAAATCTGATTTATCTCCTTCTACCATGATGTTACAAGGATATGATAAAAATTATCAAGAACCATTGGGTGAAGTGACACTCCGAACTCAGTTTGGAGATCCTGTATCCAATTCATATTTCATGGTTGTTGATCAAGACTCAGCTTTCAAAATCTTTCTTGGAAGACCCTCGCTACATAAACATGCGGCTATCCCTTCATCATACCATCAATGTCTTAAATATTGTTTCGATGGCAATGTTGGGACATTATATGGTGATATGGCCCCGTTAAATACATGTGAGTCTCAGTATATTGAGGCGGAGTTCTATCACATGAATGAAAATGACAAATCCACAACAAAGAAGATTACCAAAGTTAATGCTCCGTATGGTTTGGAGAAGATTACAGTAAATCTATTTGCAAATGTGAGTACAGATTATGTGTTGCCTATCAGTCAAATTGACATGATAGACCCAAATCAAAATACTCTTAGGGAAAGATCCATAATGTCAATTATGGCAATCAAGCCAGACAACATGGGAGAAATTGGTGATCCTACAAGCAATGATGAAAGCCCAAATGGTGATGTCTTCATTTCATTTGCTGAAATCCAACAAGTCTATACTTCTCCAATCAGGCCAGAAGAATTTATAGCAACAACGGTGGTGAACAATGATGTTGATTCTCAATCCATCGTCTCCTCTTTATTTCCCAAGGAAGATCCTTCATCATCAATTGGGTCAGAAATGGAAGCTTCTTCTTCAAGATTTTCAAATTTTAACATCTCTTATGATCATGGAAATTCTGCTTTATCATATACTATGCAATTAGAAATGGAAGAAATAACACATGTTGAAGAAGAAGAGGAAGATCTCATAGATGCTCCTCCAGCATTTGAAGAGGGTATCTCTACCACCGTGGATGAACTCGGAGAAATAAATATGGGTACAAAAGAAGATCCACGGCCCACTTTAATTAGTGTGTCCACGACTCTTGAATAACAACAGATGTATATTTACTTTTTAAAGAAAAATCGAGGCATATTTTCTTGGAACTATACCGAGATTCCCGGCCTTGATCCTGATGTTGCTACTCATCATTTGGGTTTACTAGAAGAACATTGAGGATTTAAGCAAGCCGCCAGAAGAACACATCCAACTTATGCTTCCAAAATTAAAGCTAAGGTGGATAAGCTTATCAAAGAAAACTTCGTTAGAGAAGTTCAATATCCCATGTGGTTGGCTAATATTTTCCCTGTAAAGAAGAAGAACAGACAAATTAGATTTTTCATCAATTTCAGATATCTTAATGGGTATTGTCCTAAGGATGATTTCCCAATTCCGATTACATAACATTTAATTGATGCAACAACTAGCTATGAAGAACTTTCCCTCATGGATGGATATTCAGGATATAATCAAATCCGAATGGCCCCAGAAGATGAGGAATCCACGGCCTTCAGAGCCCCTCAGGGTGTGTTTTGATATTGGGTAATGCCCTTTGGCTTAAAGAATGCAGATGCAACATATCAGCGTGTCATGCATCGTATCTTCAAATCCTTTTTAGGGAAGTTTTTTGAATGCTATGTGGACGATTTTGGTGGTCAAATCCAAAAAAACATTTTAATCACATGGCTGATTTGGAAGTCATATTCCTGAAGCTTCGACAACATAATTTGAAGATGAACCCCTTAAAATGTGCTTTTGGGGTAACCTCGTGAAAATTTCTCGACTTTTTTGTACGCCATCATTGTATTGAAGTCTATCCTGAGAAGACAAAGTCAATCCTTGGTATGTCACTTCCTCGAAATTTAAAATAATTAAGAGGACTTTAAGGACACTTAGCCTATATTCGGCATTTCATCGCCAATTTTGCAGGCAAAAGTTTACCCTTCACCAAATTGATGAAGAAGGGAGTCACATAACAGTGGACTGAAGAATGAAAAAAATCATTCGATATTCTAAAGAAATACCTCTTGAGTACACCGGTACTAATGCCACCTTTTGAATGAAGACCACTTATCCTCTACGTGACAGCTTTAGAGCGATCATTGGGTGCCTTTCTCGCTCATAAGAATGATGATGGGAATGAAAATAGCCTTTATTACCTTAGTCAGACTATGCTTGAAGTAGAAACACGGTATTCAAGTATTGAGAAGTGCTTCCTGGGATTAATCTTTGCAGTTTAGAAGCTGAGACACTACCTTCAACATCACAAGGTCCAATTGGTATCTCGCAATAACCCGCTCAAATTCATCCTTAGTCATCCAATGCTTACAGGACGTCTGGCAGGGTGGGCAGTTATTTTTCAGCAATTCGATATTCAGTATGTGTCTCAAAAGGCAATAAAGGGCCAAGCTCTGGCTGATTTCCTAGCTGAACACCCTTCAGTGGAAGACACATCTTCAGATATTGAACTCCATTATGAGGATGTATTCTCTATTCAAGAATGTCCTCAGGCATGGGAAATGTATTTTTATGGTTCTTCCAGAAGTCCAACAGGGTAGAAAATGGAAAATCCTAAATTCAACAAAGTTGGCTTAGGAATTGTATTCATTTCTCTAGAAAAGGCAGTGTTACCTTATTCCTTCTATTTGTGGGAAGTTGGTACCAATAATGAAGTAGAATACCAATCTCTCATCGTAGGCTTGGAATTGGGGCTTCAAGAACAAGTAAATCACATAAAGGTGAAAGGTGATTCAGACCTAGTAATCATACAAGTCAATGTAGATTATTCCATTAGAAAAGAAGAACTAGTCCCTTTGTATGATTACGTTAGAGAGTTAATGGTGGAATTCCCTTCGGAACCGACATTTTCTTATAACCCACGATCACAAAATGCTCAAGCTGATGCACTGGCTAATATAGCCACAGCTCTGGCAGATCCAAATCGGGATGAGACAACCATCAGTATTGCCCACCGTCATGCAATTTCACCTTATGTTTGAATCAGAATAGAGGAAATTAATGAAATTAGTCCCATTCCTAAACCGTATAGTCATACTACAGGATGGATGTCACCTATCAGGGAATACCTTCAAAATGGAACACTTCCACCTAATAGAGCCGGGAAAGAACAAATCCTCCGACGTGTGGTCAATTTTACTCTTTATGATAGCCTAGATCACCTAGAAAAAATTATACACAAACATGGTTTTGATGGAGTTCTCTTCAGATGCATTGATGGTGAAGAGACAATGGCTGTCATGAAAGAAGTGCATGCAGGAGTCTGTGGTGCCCACCAGTCTGGACATATACTGTCTGATCTGATTCTAAGTCTTGGATACTTTTGGCCTTCAATGATACATGATTGTGTTGATTTCACAAAGAAGTGTCATTCATGCGAAGTACATGCCAACTTTATTCATCAACCTCTAGAGTTTCTTTATACAGCTAAATACTCGTGGCCATTTGCCACATGGGGAATGGATGTGGTGGGACCTTACCCTTCAACTATGGCCAAGCAGTTTAAGTATATTCATACTTCAACTAATTTATTATCCAAATGGGCAGAGGAAATACCTCTTAGGGAAGTTAGTTCTAAATGCATTGTTAGCTTAATCAAGTCTTACATCATTACCATATTTGGTGTCCCTCATACCATATTGACAGACAATGGCACCGACTTCTGTTCATCCGAGGTGAAGAAATTTTATCAAGAATAGAACATCAAATCCAACCATTCATCTCGGTATCATGCAGCGGCCAATGGCCAGATAGAAGCCTTCAATACGACTCTGTCAAATATACTGAAAACGATGGTGATAAAGATAAGAAATCATGGCCGGATAAACTCTTCCATGCTTTATGGGCTTATCGGACTACCACCCTCACTGCAACGAGGTTAACTCCATATTCACTGGTATATGGAACGGAAGCTGTTTTGCCCATTGATGTTCAACTACCCTCGCTCAGAGTAGCCATTTGTGATCAGTCATCTACAGATGAGCAATCTCAAAAGCAATTGAATGAATTGTAACAGTTATATGAGAAAAGATTGTGCACTTTGCACCACTTAGAAGTCTATTAGAATCAAATATCACGAGCTTTTAACAAAAAAGTTCATCTTCGTTCATTCACTCAGGGAGAATTGTTATTAGTTCTCAGAACTCCAATGATACCAGGAAAGAAACCTCCCATGCTTGAGCCAAGACGGGAAGGACATTACTCAATACATAGGGTCTACTCCAATGGAGCTTATTCATTAATCTCAATGGATAGAGAACCCATCACTACTCCAACCAATGCCAGATTTTTGAAGAAGTATTTTGTATAAACACAAAATATATCATCATTGGTCCGGTATGACCTTAAACTGCACCACCATCCAGCAAGACATTAAACTGCATAACCAACTGTCCATGCATATGACCCTAATCTATTTGCACATACGTCCAACATGACACTAAACTATATCATCCCTTTTTCGACCAACATGATGTTAAACTATGAAAAAGTCCCCAATACGTCCAACATAACGTTAAATGGTGTACTCTTTTTTCCTCTCTACATGACATTAACCTGTACATTCCCCCTTTCGTCCAACATGACGATAAACTATATTGTTCCCATCGTTCTAACTACATGACGCTAAACTGTACAGAAAGTCCTTTATACGTCCTACATGACATTAAACTATTCATCTTTAAGGTTTTTTTACCTCTTGTTTCTCACACCAAGTATGAATAACGTGATCTAAGAGAAAACATCAACCATGACATTCTCTCTGGGTTACAAACCATGTGTAAGTCCCAACAACATCATTTTTTAGGTCATTGTTTCCAAGAACAACTTGATCATTAATTCATTTATTAATTGAACTACGCGAACTTTGATCTTTTCCTTCCAGGCTGGGTACGTAGGCAACCTCCCAAGGTTCAAGCCCAAAATCAATCTCTTCACATCGGTTTACCTCCATCTCATATGATGTTGATTCATGAAACCTCCCCTATAATCAATATCTTTACATTGGTTAACTTTCTTCCTTGATATATAAAGTTAAACTATACAACACTTTTTTCCAGTATGAAAATAAACTATAACATTCATTGATACCCTCACCTAAGAGGGAATCATTATTGACATTGATTTGAAATCATGTTTCATTCCAAAGACTACGTGCATACATGGCAATGCCTGAACCTTTTTATCTTGGGTTAAACCAGTGTTGTACTAATGTCCCTTTTAACCCTTCACATGTACGAACCAAATTTGTACAGAGGGTAGTTCTAGAACTATGTTGGCTTGATTCCCATCCTTATGGGACACGTAGGAACGTTCGAGTGTCCCTCGAATCCAGGCCCAATTATTTGGGCCTAACCCCAAATTCCACTTTCAGTCCCTTGGCTGGAAAGTCCCTGTGAAAACACATACTATGTATTTCTTATAATGGTCCAAGATCTATGACCCTAAACTAAGATCTCCAATCCTTTTGTCCCACATTACGTTAAACTGTTGTTTAAGAACTATGTATGGCTTGATTCCCATCCTTATGGGATACGTAGTGAAGTCCAACATTTCCATTTAGGACCCAGCCACAACATGATTATGGTTAGCATTGATCTGTGTATCTCTTAATACATTGGACAATACCCATATTTATGTGTCATAATCCTAACCTTAAATATTTTCAGATCTTCATAACCCTTTTACTAACTTCTAGTCACAAAAATGTTTGAAATTTTGAGAGTTCTTTTGCCTGACCATGCAGCACATGCCCTTAGGCGGCCATGCATAAACTATCTACATAACGGACCTATCAGGAAAAAGATGCTATATTTGACTATTCATCCAATTCTCTTAGGTGGCCCTGCATAATTCAACCCCCTGACGGGTTTTTTAAATAGTGTTAACTTCATTATTGGGAGGAAAATCACTTTTTTCTTTATTTGTCTTGACAATATGTAAGGATCTGCAAAAATAGCCATCCTTATCATATTTGTCCGATATCCTTTTTCATGATCTGAATGTATTCAAGTCTATGGTTTATATTCTCCTTCCCTATGTTTGGGTCAGACCTTTGTAGGAGTGATATTCATGCAGTTCTTCGATAATATTGTTTGGAAATATCTTCTCCATATTCAAGTAACTCTTTCCATACAACAAACTATATACATTGGAAAATTTGATTCTCCATAAACTATCACTGGCTTTTTAGCACTAAGAAAGTAAATTTCTGAGAGTTCTTTTGCCTGTCTATGTAGCACGTGTCCTTAGGTGGCCTTGCATAAGTAGTCTACATAACAGATTAGTCAGACAAAAGATGCTATTTATTTGACTATATAGCCAATGCCCTTAGGTGGCCCTGCATAATTCAACCCCCTAACAGGTTTCTTAAATAATGGTAACTTCATTCTTGGGAACTACTTCTTCTAATGCCTTTTTAGCTCTTTTTCATATCATTCCGCAGATTTAAATATTTTTAAGTTATAGTTTACATATTTTCCCTCATACTTGAGTATGGAAATATGTTTTCAGATAAAGTTTCATGGAATTTAGTAAATTTTAGTCCATTTCGGTCAAAGGTATTTCGACATTAAACATTAGCCTTTTTATGTCCTACATGAATGAATTTAAACTGCCAATAACCAAAAAGACCCATGATTTCTCCTTTTTCCTCAGAGTCAAATCCCCTTTTCTCTCCGGATCCAACTCTGGGGGGGGGGGGAATTTGTTGAAACTCCTTTTTTTCATAGAGTCTAAAGATTGGAAAAGGGGAATATCTGAGCACAAAGTGATTCAAACTTTGGAAAAATATCAAAAATTGATTAAGGAATGAATAATAATAACATTTCACAAGGGTCGCACAAGTTCTACAATGGTCTCACAAGTACACTTGTGTGCAGCAATGGTCGTGCAAGTACACCTGCGCGCCGAAGTTGTTCGCGCAAGTCACTTGTGCACCCTAGGTGATAACTGCCCGGGGTCTTCTCCAGCCTATAAATAGACCCGTGGGCCCCCAATTTAAAGGAGATGAATTTTTCCAGAATTCAGATACAGATATCTGAATGCCCAAGTCTCTTCTTCAGGTCTTTCAAACAATTCTAAGGAAATTTTTTACCTAGAATGGAAGGTCTAAATAGGAGGAGTAAGGTCTAAGTGTTAGAATTCACTAACACTTGCGTGCCTAAGTGTTTTACCCTTAAGGGAAATGGACACACTTTCATACCGCCCTACTTCTTCACCATAACTTGCGCGCTATCTTCTGGAAAGCCTCTTGGGATGATTCTAAAGGCTTTGATCAATGATCGCCCAAATATTACTCTAAGGGCTGAAAATCGCGCAAGTACCCATGTGAAGTGCAGGTATACCTGCACGAACAGGATTTGCACGCCCACGCATAACCTAAGCCCCTACCAAGACTTGCGTGCCCCTACCTTTTTGGGTGACTTTCCTGCCCATTTCACCACTCTAATGCCATTCCACCTCTCCTATTCAAGATTCAGTTTTCAAGACACTCTTCAAAGCCATTTATGGCATGTTTTCTTGATTGACTTCCTTATCTGAAAGGAGTTATGTGGGACATATCTCAAAACCTAGTGATTTAAACATCTTTATGTCACTAATGTTATAGATTTCATCCATTCAACATCATCCTTTAAGATGAAAGAACACAAATTTGGACCTCATTTTCAGGAGAAATCCCCAGGACAAATTCTCAAGTTTGGGCATCCTCATTAGTAGTAATCCCCAGTCCCAAAATTCCCAAATATGGGCATCCTCTTTAGGAGTATGCCCCAACCATAATTCACTTAACCTGGGCTTCCTTTTCAAGAGTAAGCCGCAGTCTCAAATATGGGCCTCCTCTTTAGGAGTAAGCCCCAAGTCCCTTTAATTTTCAAATCCCTTTAACCTGGGACAACTTTTCAAGAGTAACCCCCAGTCTTAATTTCATTTTGATCTGGGCTTCCTTCTCAGGAGTAAAACCCAATCATAAGTCCCCTCCTAACTTGGGGATCTTCCTCAGGAGTATGCCCCAAGATTAGAGTATCCAAATATCCATGAAATACATATAACATTATGGACCCTGTTCTTGGATTTCTTCCCTGAAGTAAAACTTAATCCTCAAATATTTGGGCAGTTATACACACATAAGCCCCACATCATTGCAACTTTCGTGGCACAAATTGTCTGGTTTCACCAATACCTCTCGTTTCTCACACCGAGCATTACTCACGAGAGCTTAGAGTGTAAAAGTAATCATGACATCTTTCATGAGACATAAATCATGCATAAACATCATACTACATTACTTGAACTACGTGGGTTCTAATTCCTTTTCCAAATCAAATGATACGTAGGTAGCCCATCAGCGGGTACAATCCCAACTCTGAAATAATCAATGTCCTCTTGAATGACAATAAACTTCTAGTTCCCCACTGAGTGGATTTAAAACTAGTATGGCCATCATAATGAAGAAGATAATTTTATGTATTTTTAAGGACACCATCAACTAATAATCTCTAACAAATACATATGATTCTTCATCGATGAAGAACCTCGAATACGTATAAAATATTCTCTGGATTTCCTACATACCAATCATTGATTGTCAGACTAATGGAAAGCTCATTTTATACTTGGTAATGTAATAAGGATTCACAAACGTAACTTAAATATATAAAGAGAGTCCCGGAGAAGACAATAATTCTCCACAAAACGGTGTGATGAGTCTGACTTCCCATCCTCTCGACCAATGCAAATTCCTGAGCCTCATCTGTCCACAACTAATGAGCGCCTACCTTTGGAAAGTAGGTCCAAATGGTTATGGAAACATTGGATGTTTCCGGTTCTATGAACAAAACCGTTAGAAACTTATTGGAATGTTTGAACCTTCAATCAATGAGGTCATCCCCAATTACGGAGGGAAACAGCGACAAAGTGAAGCGGGAGAGGGAAAGGGTACCCTTGTGTCCATCTCTCCTCTTGGACCCTGGAACCGGGGGATTACGAAGGTGCATGTGTGATGCCTCCTGAAAGAATGGATAGGGGATTACACGACGGAGGCCGCCCTGTCATTCTCAAAAGATTGGAGAACTACTCACTGCTGGCGCTGAAAGGAAACGTAAGCGGGGTCCCCCACTCCTGACAAGTGGGAGGCAGAAAGGGGACTCTTGGGCTCGGACCCTGCACTACTGTGGGTATGTGAACCCAGGAATGTTTCCAGAACCAACTCAAGGTCCAGAGCAACCTCTTTTCCCTCACCTATCGTGGGTATGTGAACTCAAAGTAGCGCGCTGATGCACCAAGAGGTTTCACCATACGGATATGATGGCTTTGATAGAGGCCTTGGCTCGAGGGCGATGAATAGACCAATGAGGGGTTTCCAATGGATCAGTCCGAATTGGAAGGATTTTATCTGACTCAGGGAATGGGAACACCAAAGGAGTTTGCGGTCCACATGGGTGTATGAGGAGTGGCGCCCTTCGCATAGGGGGGGTGCTACACAGATGGAGAGGTCGTCTGCATACCATGGTGGTGCACGAACTGATAGAAATCCCACATACCAGGGTGGCAAGCGGTGTCAGGTTTAGCATGCGTACCGGGTTGGTGTGCGGCGGAGTCCATGCAAGCAACGATGGCCAGGGGCGATGCAAGTCAGGGGTTCATCGGTTAGGGCTTCAACTGCATAGGAGGGTGCTACGTGGTGCGTCAGATCAAAAAAACATAGAATCCCTGGTCCGTAGGGAGTACACCCACGAAGGGGATATGGCCCGTGGTCTTCTTTTTCTTCTTATTTTATGTTTTTAGTTCCTTATTAATTCATTCCCAGTTTCATACCTATTCAGGTTTGTGAATTTGAACTTCACTGTTTGTGAAATCCTAAGCTCCTTCCTTCGAAATCCATCCACCTAAATCTGATTGATCCCTCTCTTCTCCCCCTCAATCTCCTTTTATAGAGTGGGGAAAGAGATGTATGTGTGGTCATGAGGCAACTCTTACAGAGGCCCATGATCAGAAACCCGGTTTATGGATGGCTTGGTCAATCCACAACTCACGAGAGGCATTGAGTGCACCACATCTGTGAACCAAGTTGGTTCATTGCGGTCGCGTAGGGCTCCACCTCTATTCCATGAACGACGGTCTACGCGGTCTGGGCCGGTTGACGCAGTCCCTGGCTGGGGCGATTCATGATGGTGGACTAGCCTGGCGCTCATTCTGCATCGCTCCCGCGGAGGGTTCCCGCCTCTGTTCTACGAATGACAGCAGTTCGCGCAGGGGTCGGATTGCTGATTCGGCCGCGTACCATCAACATTGGCCCAGTACGTGAACTGGTTCATCTTTTTCCAACATTTTAATAATCTCCACTTTTTTTCCCAAGGCCTTGAGGGAAATTGGGTAGAATCCTCTCTTGAATTAATGGGATTCTTATTATCCGTTGCAGATTTTTCAGGACCCTACAGAGACATAATTCTAGTCATTTAAAAATCAAGGACAATGTTTCTGATTAGTGAATTATCATAGGAATGATGTTCTCAATTAGATATGGATAGTTAACACATTTTTTCATTTCTTTTTGATATATTCATTCTACTCAATTGGAATTGATAAAACAAGGATGAATTTATTTAATGAGATCCCTAGTTATTGAGTACTAGCTATATGATCATGTTGATCTTACTAAATATTTTGTATAGGGATGAAAAATAATGTATCCTAACTTATAATTGACTGATCATTCTACCACATTAGAGTTTCAGGTCAGGATTTCCCCATTTTTGTTTTCCAAAAGTGGGAAAATAAAATTGACTAATAGTTTAAATGTAAACATTTTTTTATTAGAGAGATTCACTTTAGGATGGTAATTTCTTTTTGTGTATAATGGGATCAGGAGGTATGGTATGGGGCTTTGAGGTCGGTAAGCGTATGGGGCTAGGAAGAGTTTCGCCTGAGGAAATATATCCTTTGGTAGATGGGCTAGGGGCTATCAATATGCAGAGCCGCTGAGGGCATGGTATGCATAGTCATGAAAAGGTGTCCATGGGTTGATAACATTCCACATCCAATGGCCATGGATGTTTATGAAAATATGAGATTTTTCACAGTACAGAGTTCGACATATGGGGATAATGGTGTTCAATCATACAAGAAACATCTTCACCATAATTTCCCGTCGAGTCAAAGTAGCCTAGCCCTGACATGAAGTTTGTTGATGTAGATCCTTATACTAACGACGAGAGGATACATAGGCTACCCAGGTAGGGATACCCTGGAAACATTTGTATGTGAGAGGGGAACGAACTTGTAAACCCCTACTCCATAAATTTTTGGATTGAGAGATATGATATAGGGGCCCTGAGGCTGGTAAGCATATGAAGATAGGAAGAGTACCACATGAGGAAATATTTCCTTTGCTAGATGGACCAGGGGATATTAATATGTAGAGCCGCTGAGGGAATGGTATTCATTATCATGAAAAGGTGTCCACGGGTCAATAAATTTCCACTTCTGATGGCCAGGGATGATTATGAGGACCCGCAATTATCCAGGTCGTGGAGTCTGATATATTGAGAGGATGCATCCAAATGCTCAAGGAGTATTTCCATCTTGTTTTGTCAGATATCTTTGGTTGGTCGTGATGAAGTCTCTGTAGTTTAACGTTATGCAGTAGGGATGATGGTGAACTAATGTGAAAATAAAATTCCATGCAGTTTAACGTCATGCGGTAAGGACAGGGGGTATATATTCCTGTGTTTTCCTTTATCAACGTTCGGACTGGGAGGTAAGATCCTAGCATCACTATGTATCCTATAAGGGTAGGAATCAAGACTCACGTAGTTCTTTTTGAAGAATACACCCCGTGCGGGTCTGGACCATACCTAGGGGAAAATGGAATTTTCAATCCTTCTTATCTGTGCAAATTAATGACATGCAATAAAGATGAAGAATACACCCCGTGAAGGGTTGGTCCATACACGGGGGGAAAACAGAATTTTTAACTATATTTGGGGATGACTAAGCCAGGATGGTGGGCCCTGGTGTCACTACATATCCTGCAAGGGCAGGAATCAAGCCGGACGTAGTTTTTTAAAAGATAATACACATCATGAAGGTCTTTTCCGTACACAGGGGAAAGGGAATTCCTTTTTATTTGGGGTTGGTTGGGCCACGATGGGCGGCCCTGGAATCTCTACGTATCCTGCGAGGGCAGAAATCAAGCTGTGCGTAGTTCTCTAAAAATCCATGGAGTTTAACGTCATGCAGTGTGGAATAAGTACTCTTAGTTTAACAGTCGTAGAGTTCGGACCATTGGGGCTTGGCAGTTTAACGTCCTGTAGCTCGGACGAAAACTAATTTTGATTATACGAAATACATTTTCAGAAATCTCGCATTTGTAGTAGAGGTAGTGAATTGCCCGTCCATAGAGATCAGGGCATATGCTCCGTTGGAGTAGACCTTGTGTATAACATATGGCCCATCCCACCTCGGTTCTAGCTTTGGAGGATTCCTTCTGGGTATCGTTGGGGTCCTAAGGACCAACACCAATTCTCCTTCCAAAAAAGACTGAAGACGAACCTTTTTATTGAAGGCTCATGCGATCTAGTTTTGATATACCTCTAGATGGTGTAAAGTGTGAAACCGCTTCTCATCTAGTTGTCCCAATTCACCTAGCCATTTTTCTGATTTCTCATCATTGGATAACTTATCACAAAATACAACACAAAGCGAGGGAAACTGGAGGTCAATTGGAAGGACCGCTTCTGTTCCGTAAACTAAAGAGTATGGGGTAGCCTGGGGAGCAGTGCAGACTGTGGTTCGATATGTCCATAATGCATGAAGAAGTTTATCTTGCCATGATTTCATGTCTTTCTCCACCATTTTTTGGAGAATGTTAGACATGGTCTTGTTGAAATCCTTTATCTATCCATTGGCCATTGCATTGTAGCGGGATGAGTGGTTAGCCATTATACTATATTCTCGGTACCGTTTCTCCAATTCATCCAAGTAGAAATTGGTGCCTTTATCTATCAATACGGTATGAGGGACACGAAATCTGGTGATGATATTGGTTTTCATAAAGATGACAATGTTTCTCACGCAGACATCCTTGAGGGGTACACCTTCTTCCCATTTGGAAAAGAAGTCAGTTGCTATGAGGATATACTTCAGTTTTGTGGAAGTGGCGGGAGTATATGGTCCCACGACATGCATTCCCCAGATGGAAAATGGTCAGGATTACTTAGCCTGATGAAGTGACTCGGGGGGTTGGTGTATGAAGTTGGCATGAATTTGGCATGAGTGGAACTTTGCGGTAAATTTCTCGCAATCTCGTGCCACGGTGGGCCAATAGTACCCAAGCCTTCGAACCTGATGGGAATGCTTAGACCCTGATTGGTGTGCTCCACATACCCCGACATGCACTTCAGTCATAACGGTAGTGGTTTCTTCTCCGTCAATGCATCTGAGGTGGATTCCGTCAATGCCTCATTTCTAGAGGAACTCTTGCTGACCCGTGCTGCCATATAGGAAAAACTTGATTGCTCTTCCCCATATTATCTCTCATTCAACCTTTTATGATGGACATTCTCCCCTTTGAAGGTATTTTGCAATGGGGGTCATCCAGTTGGTGGCAGGAGCATATGGCTCAGGGATAGGACTGACTTCGTTTATTTCTTCTATCTTCTTCTAAAAAAATGGAAAGACCATTCAACAAGGAGAAATATTGATAATTGTTTCTTCCCAATCTAGGATATCTAGGGTTTTGGCCGCGTTGGCTAATGCATCGGCCTAGTAATTCTGACACCGGGGAATATAAGTAAATACTGGTTTTATGGAGAATTCTGCCATTAACGCTCATACATGTTAAAACAGGGGAATCAACTCCACCTTCTTAATAGCATAGTCACCATTGACTTTCTTGATGACCAGTTTCAAGTCCCCATTTACCTCAAGGTGTTGTACTTATGTCTGGAGTCCATGATCTAGGGCAGAAATGAGGGCTTCATATTCCGCCTCATTGTTTGTACTTACTTCCGACATGATGGGGGAATATGGCAAAAATTCCTTTTCTAGGGACACAAGTATTATCCCTAGACCCACCTTGTTAAATTTGGGATCCTCCATTATTTTCCCTGTCGGTCTTTGGGATGCACCGCCGAAGTAAATTTCCCATGTTTGGAGATCCTCTTGAACCTAGAGGATGTCTTTATCAGGTTACTCGACATCTGGTGCGGTGGTCCCTATCAAGGGGTGATCTTCCAGAAATTATGCTAATGTCTGACCTTTGACGGCTTTATAAGGCACAAACCAGATGTTAAACTGCTGCATGAAGACTGCCCATCGGGATAGGCAGCCGGTTAGCATTGGCGGCTGAGGATGTACTTGAGAGGGTTATTACGTGAGACCAAATAGACTTCATGATAATGAAGATAATGTCTCAATTTTTGAACTATGAAAAGCAAGGACAATAAACTCTTCTCGATGTTTGAATATCGAGTTTTAGTATAAATCATGGTTCGACTGAGGTAATAGAGACTCTTTTCACTGCCGGTGTCATTTTTCTACTCGAGGAAGGCTCCTAGTGACCGCTCTAGGGCCGTCACGTATAGGATAAGAGGTCTTCCTTCAACCGGGGGTATGAGCACCGGTGGTTTTAATAGGTAATTATTTAGGCTATTGAATTCCTCTTGGATATCAAATGTCCTTTGGTACATGACCCCCTTTTTCATTAACCTGGTGAAGGGAAAACATTTTCCCACCAGGTTGGCTATGAACCACATAATGTAGACCAGGTGTCCTTGGAATACTCTCAACTCTGTGAGATTACTGGGTGGTTGCAAGCCAAGTATAGCCTTTGTCTTTTCATGGTCGAATTCGATTCCACAATGGCGTACTCTGAAGCCAAGGAATTTTCCTGTGGTAACCCCAAGGTTGCATTTCACGGGATTCATCTTCAGGCTATGTTGTCAATGTTTGTTGAAGACGGTTTTGAGGTCTGACAGGTGATCAGAGCGCTGTCTGGACTTGACCACCAATTCAATCACGTAGCATTTGACTAATCTTCATAGGAATGGTATAAAGATACGATGCATGGATCATTGATATGTGGCGCCAGTATTTTTTAGACCAAAGGGAATGACCCGGTAATAGAATATTCCTTGAGGGGCTCTGAAGGTAGTGGCTTCACCGTCTTCTTGGGACATCTTAATTTTATTATACCCAAAATAACCATCCATGAAGGAGAGATCCTCATACTCGGCCATTGCGTCGATTAATAACTCAGTAATCAGGACTGTGAAATCACCTTTCGGACAATGCCGATTGACATCCTTGAAATCGATGCAGACATGTATTTGTCCGTTCTTTTTCTTGATGGGGACAATTTTGGCCAACCATATGGGGTATTGGACTTCCCAAATGAATCCCGATTTAATCAGGTTATCGACTTTAGCCTCTATTTTGGAAGCATGTGAGGATTGCGTCATTTTAGAAGCTTTTTTATAGCCTTGGTAGTCTTCTAGAAGACCTGAGTGGTGTATTATCCATTTCGGGATCGAGTCCCGGAATTTCTATGTAATTCCAGGCAAAAAGATCTCTATGTTGCCTCTAGAAAGAGGTATATTCCTCTTGCTCCTCAGGAGACATGGCAGTACTAACGAAAGTGGGCCTCAGGTCTTCCTCAGTACCCATGTTTATTTCTCTGAGCTCTTCCAAAGTGGTGGATATACCTTCTTCAAATGTGGGAGGTTCATCCCTACGATCTTCTTCCTATTCTTCCCCCACATTCTTATCTTCTTGATCTGATAGGGGGAGAGTTCCCAGCACGTGCTCTTGGGAGTCCGAAGTTGAGGCATCGTGGGAATCCACGCTCGAGTATTAACCCCACAAATTGAGGATTAGTGGATGTTTCCACATTGTCATACTCGGCCGTTATGGCTGAAGTCATGAGGACAGCTGAGTGTGTGTTCGGGCTTGAACCCCTACTATCAACATGGTTGATGGGCAGTATGTAGTTTCCACCAAGATGCCTGAGGGGGTCATCAAGAACCATTTCTAGACCATTTGGAGCGGGAATCCAGTCCATACCATTGAGTGAAGGCTTTTTCTTCTTTTTCTCATTAAACCTGGCGTCAATGTAGTGTGACTCGGAGAGTTGTAAAGGGGCCTTATCAGCGTAAAATTTCCCACTTTTTCCATTGATTCAATACTTGATACACTAGTGGTAGGATGAAGTAATGGCCATGTGCCTATGGAGCCATGGCCTTCCCAGCAGGGCATTGAATGATGTGTTCTACCAGACCACCTAGAATTATTAGTAGGCCACAAGGACGCCAAAATGGGTTTTTAGAATGATTTGTCCCATTGGATTCTGTTCACTCTTGTCGTAACAAAATAGAGTTGGGGATGAGGGTACTAGGTCATCCTCACTGTAGCACCACTTTTGGAGTGTTAGTAGGGGAAAGTGGTTAACTCCAGAGATCTTGTCAATAAAGACTATCCAGATCTTGAGATCATTTAATGTACCAGAAACATATAGTTGTTTAATTTGTCCATGCATGATGTCATCTTCATCCTGATCAGTGAGGGAAATCACTTCATTGCATTCATCCGGGATAGTCTCCATCTAGTAAATCTCGGTAGCGGCTACCTCAGCTTGAAACTCCTGGGGGATGAGCAAGGATTCTACAATCACCTCCCTGTGATCTGCTGACAAACGCAGGGCATCCAGGATTGATATTTTGGCTGGTACTGACGCCTGCTGCTTAAGGATATCGTACTTCGGATCCAACAGCCGATGCTTCTCCATTGGTGGGATAGTTTTAGCAGGCACTTTAGGAGTTTGAGTATTTGACGAGGAGGGACCGACCATGAGGTCAGAGGTCGACAATGTTCCCACATTCTGGGGTCTCGGTCCGGCCGGTCTGTTTGTGCTCACTAGGTGAAAAGAAATTTGTTCCTCCTCTGATGGGTACCACAGAATGACGGGGCCAGAGTGGCTTCTTGTGGAGGTGGAGGGATATTATTTCTCTTTCTATGTACATTTAAGGTCTCTCCCACGGGTTTTTGAGATATTAATGGTTTGGGCCTAGGTAAAACCATAGGGTTGGTTTTAGCTGCGACTGCGTCTCCCCTGGTATCCCCTGCAGCTATGATTCCTCCTCCCGACCCCTTGAGTTGGGAACTCAGGTTCATAGCCATACCCTTTGTCAGGGAACAATTCCATCAGATGGATGATGTTGATGGATCCAAAGATTATCTCCTCTTCCTGTGACATGTCAACCTGGTCGGTTGTCCCTGATGGTGCCATTTGGTGGGTCGGTGCCTGTGGCGACAAGTTTGGGGGCATAAAATCCGACAGTTTTAGGGATAACTTCGGCCTCATTGTGGACTGCTCCTCTTGCGCTGTCTCCTCCCTTTTCGATTATTCCTAGATGACCGACTCGTAGAGGGTTGGGAGGTAGATATTGTCAGTTGTGTGGCCTTAGGGGTTGTTGGTGGCTACACCGGCTGCCGTAGTTGACCTAAGAGGATGCCCAAACCTCAGTTGATAGTCTTCCGAGTCATCCATTCATAAAATTTCTGCCCCTTCTTACTGGTGACTTTCGGCCACCCCTCCCCTTTTTCGGAGTCAGTGGTAGAAATATATGTCACATGTGCTGGGGGTGGTCCCAGATCGACCTGCCCGGAGTCTACCATCCTTTAGAGGAGGCCTTTGAAGACTAATAACTCCTATATATTCTACCATAACATTCTATGGTAGGGACAATAATATGGTCTATCATTGTGGCCAACTACTTCGGGCTTATTTGGCTCTGAGAGGTGGAGGAAGTTGCAATTCATGGAGGTGATGAAGTAGCAACAGACTTGGTCCTCTCGGAATGAGTATGTTTTTTGTCTCCATTCCTCGAACTGGTTCCACTTAAATCCTCTTTGATCGTCCCTCTTGGATGGAAGTGGCCACTGATATACAGGGGGCCCTTGACAATTTGGTGGAGTCTTAGGTAGTAGAGAAGGCATGGGGGCTGGCTTGAGCGTGACAGAGGACGCTTCGTCTCTAACTGTTTTCTTTACAGGATCCTGAGAGGTTATTCAATACTTCAAATTGGTCCTGTACAGAGAGTATTCAATTCTTTGGGTAATGGAAGAGAGATTATGGAAGCCAGTGGTGCACTCCATTGGTATGAGTAGTGTTCGCAGCTCATCTCGAAGGTTGTCGATGCATATGGCCAGCATCTCCTCTTGGAGAATTGGCCTATTCAGAGAGTAGGTCAGACTCTTCCATATGAAGATGAAATCTGAGACCCTCTCATTCTCTCTCTGTTTTCAATTCATGAGGTCACTGACTGTTGTTTTATGTAGAGTTTAGCTGAAGTGGAACAGGAAATGTTGCCGAAGGTCTTCCCAAATTTGTATAGACTGAGCTGGTAGATTCGTATACCAGAAAAAGGAAGATCTTTGAAAGGTCCACACAAAGCATCTGAGTTTCACTGCATCTTGTTGTTCTGATGTTCCCATCATAGGGTCGTAATAAAGTGTGTAGTGCAACAAGTGTTGTTCCAGATCTCCTTATCAATTGAAAATAGGGAATACATGGCTCCCAAAATTGGTTGGAGGAGGCGTGTTTCTCCCCCAATTTAGGTAGGGCATCGGATCTAGTTGTATCGGAGCGCATTGACCTTAAATTGCTTCCAATCGAGCTATCAGTGACTTGATGGTGCTCATGAGTCCCTAGTTTACATCCTATTGGGCCCGGTTTGGGGTAGGTTTATCCCGAGGGATTGCTGGAGGGTCCGGCATGGCCGGCACCAGGGGTGAAAATGCCATTTGTGAAACCTTCGAAGGGTTCAGACGTACTCGCTACGTTTTCTTCCTGAGTGGATGGAAGTCTTGGTATACACCCAAATCCATTTTTAGGTAGTTGGATGGACCAGGTGCCTCATTGGGCAGGGGAAACCTGGGTCTTTGAGGTGCACATTCTGGGAGTGCAAGGTGTGGCTCTTCTTCAGAAGCGCTTTTAATAAGATGATTATCTAGAGTAGCGTGGCATTGAGCCGCCTCAATTCTTTTATTTCCTCTTCCGGTCGATCGAATCTATCTTCGAGAGTAAGTGGGTCGTTTTTATCGAGAGGATGAGGAGGGTTAATGGTAACCTATCCTTTGTTCTTATCCTTTTTGGAAGATCGCAGGGTAAGCGGAGGAGGGTTAGCTAGAATGGAGGCCATATTTAGGGCATCCCTCTAGTTCCAGGTGTGCACACCTGGTGGTTTGTTGAGGGTCACAACCTGGCCAGAATCATCATCTCCTGATCCATCCAGATTTTCATCATCTCTGGTTTCACCCATGGGGTTATCCTCTATGGCGTTGATGGATCCATATCGCGGGGTGGAAGAAATGTAATCTTCAAGATAGGAAGAGGTTCTCCCACGCCTTTTACTATTCCTTCCGTTCCTATATTGGGATTGCTTTCGGACTCCTTGACGAAGGGTGATGCGGAGAGTTCCTTGATGCGACATCATGAAACGCCTCCCCCTTAAAGGAGATGGTGATTCAAAAAACGAGATAGGGCATGAACCTCCTCTTTTGACTATCCTCCCTAGATGAGAGAATACTGATTCTCATGGGGGAGGTTGTTGTTGAGGTGGTAAAATCCCCCAGCCCAGAGGGATGGTGTTGGCTCCATTCCTTGGATGTTGAGTGTCCTCCCATTTTATTGGTCTTATAGAGGCATTTTTTGTTAAAAATTCCCCCAGCCCTGCAGACTGGGGTTGACCCTGAATTCCCACAGTGGCTGCTGCTATCACTACTTGCCTGATCATGCATGCCCCCATTCGTGGGTGAACTGGATCTGATGCCGAGTTCACTTTTGAATCAATCCCCTCTGGGGAGGCAAGCAATGAATACTGATTGTCCTCTCTTAGGCGAGAAGCATGTTGTATGATTTAGATGGCCTTATTCATGAGTTATTGAATGGATTTTTCCTGTCAGGCCTGACGATTCTAAGACTTACTCAATGCCTGTCTATGTTGGGCGTGTCTCCTGTCGCGAACATGGAGACCACTCGATCACTGTGCATGGAGGCAGGCTAACTCAATGATTCCTTTAAGCCTCTCAGGTAGCGGTTTCCTTGCCGGAGGAAGAGCTTCTAGGTCTATGTGATGCAAGAGGTCTCCTATTGTCTTGAAATGTTCTACATACCCATCATAGGGCAGGAAGCTTGATTTCATCCGGCAGAGGGCTATCCATATATTGGAGCGGATGTCGTGCACACATTCTTCTGACAACTTTCTGGGTATGTCAAATTGAGAGGTGGCCGTGGGACAAAAGATAACTGGTATATCATCTCTGTATAGTCGTTTCCTAAGGTGAAACATGTCAGCATACTCCTCCACTAGTGATTCCCCTACCTGTTCGGCCCAACTGAGGTGCTCACTGATAGTCTGGTCGGAGGCAGTGGGGCCGGTAGGTGTTAAATTTTCATGTGGGTGATTCTGAGGTGGTCTAGAAGATTAACGTGACCCCAAACTGTCTCCTGTTTGAAGAATGGTGTCGTTGATGACTAGCTTGGAATCTGACATGCTTGATCCCATCCTTCTGAGTGCCTCGGCATATGAGGTCTTTTCTGTTCTTTATTTGGTAGAGGGAGGACCTTCCTGTTGATATGATATGTCACTGAGGGGAGGACCTTCGCAATTGCAGCCACAATGGCAAGGACTATAATTATAGATTCCGCAGGGAGAGAACCTATGGGGTACACCTTGGGGAGGGCCCTCTCAGTGATCAGCGTCTAGGCAGGGAGGGCCTCCGCTATCCATGTTGTAATGGTGAGGGCTACCAATACTACTTGATGCCTCACTGCATAGAGGACTTTCTCAGTGGATACACTAGGGAGGACCTCCAAGGCATATCACAGCGAGGGGAAGACCTTCTGGCTGCGTAGCGTTGTTACGAGGGGGGGGGGGGATTCACAACAATTTCCACCATGGTGAGGATAACCATCATGGTTGGACCATCGATGTGTATCATGGGGAGGACCTTCAAGACACACTGTGAATAGGGGAGGACCTTCTTGTTGCTTGGGGCCATTGTAGGGAGGACCTTTGCAATGGTGGTCGTGGTGGCGAGGACTACCATCACAGCTACGAAAATGGCGAGGACTACCATCACAGCTGCCACAGGGAGAATGTCTGCGGGGTACACCATGGGGAGGGCCTTCAGAAATTACCGCAATGAGGGGAGAGCCTTCTCATTATGTGACGTCTCTACAGGGAGGACCTCCGTTATCATGGTGGTGAGTACTACCATCATGATTTGATGCCCAGCTGTGCAGAGTGTCATTGCAACATAGCCCGTGGGGAGGACCTTAAGGTCAAGTCACAACAAGGGGAGGGACTTCTTGTCGTGATGATATGTTACTGTGGGGAGGGCCTCTACAGTTGCGATTACGATAGCTAGGACTACTATCATAATCTATGGTCTCACTACATGGAGAGTGTTTGCAGTGTATACCCTGGGGAGGACCTTCAGGGTGGACCGCATCAAGTGGGGGGCCTTCTTGCTGCTCGATCTTCTGGTCACGTAGAGGGCTACCATGACTCGCATAAAAAGATAATCTCTCTTGATCGATCATTATATGCCCATGGGGGGGGGTGCTCTTGGGATTACCTTCAGAGCTGTTTGTAGAGACTTTGTGGGGAGGGCCTTTGCAAATGCTACTGCCACTCCCATAATATGGTAATGGGTGGGTAGGGTTCTGAGCCTTTGATATGCGCTTAGAGGTATTGGGGACCCCAGCTTCTAGCAGAGTGGAGTCATGAACCCGCTCTTTATTTTTCGGCTACCTTCGCCGTGTTCGGGGTGCTTTCATGCGGGCAGCGGGGACCGTCTGCTGTTGATAATGACCTTCACCTTTTTGTCCCTTTCTAATTGGGTCTCATGACGCTACCGGGATATGCTGACAAACATCTTGACTTTTAGCAGGGATATGTGCCTGCTCTGGAGCATCCACCATGATGAACTGGTGTTCCCTAGTTGGAACAAGTGATGCTGCTTGATCCGATTGACCTTGTATCACGGAATATGGTCGACGACCCTCCTGGGTGGAAGCAGGGATGCAGATCTGCTCCGAGGTGGCTATCTCATCTCTTAGATGAGTCACCTCAATTGGGGAGATGGGCTCACAGGCCCGAGTCCTTGCTGTTTTCACTGAGACAATTACATTCTGGAAAGTCTGCAAGATATGATCAGGGATTGATACCTGCTCCCCCATCATTTCCAGGATATGTAGGGAGACACATTTGGATGGAACGGGTATGAAGGCACATTCCGGTATCGAAGTTGTAATACCCTACTCTATTCCTCCGGTGGTCAGTGGGTATTGATAAATATCATGTGTCGGGGCAGGTGAACGAGTCTACCCCTGTGTTAGGATATTCCTGTTTATCTCTCTGTTTTCCACCACATCGGGATGGCAGACTTTACTTGCATCCACAGGGAGCTGGCCCTGCATATGTTGGTTTCCCACTGTATTGAGTCAGGGGCCTTTGTTGGCAGGGAGACGTGCCTGCCTATTAATTTCTGACACATTTGGATAACGAACATTACTGATCGCCACCACATCGAGATGGTAGGCGTTAAGAGCACCTTCTTGGAGCTGGTCCTAAAGGCACTGGGTCGCCACCACGTCTAGTTGGTGGGCTTCACAACCCTGGGTAGGGAAAGGTGCATTCCAGGTATGTGCCCCCTGTGTGAGTGACAAGGTTGATGGAGCTCGACGGGGATGCACACATGCTCGTATGATGCCACCATGTCTGGATGGAGGACTTGGAGGAGCGAACATGTGTATGTTCCTGTTCACGATACGTCTCTGTGATTGGGTAGCAGAACTCCACCTCAGGGACAGGGGTGATGAATGGTCCCTAGTTGTATGTTTTCAGCCCTCGTCGGGTGGTCTGAGGAGTCAGAGCTTGGGGATCGTGGGCCTAGATCCTCGGGGTGAAATCCTCCTTAGCGTGAGAATATTGAGTCACAGCGTAACCATGACAACATCTTCCGGCGGATGCCTCAGAGTGGAATGCCCATTCAGCAGGGATGAAGTCCTCAGCGTCAACCTCATCTTCCTTCCTAAGATAATGGAGGTATACGTTGTCTCATCCTAGGGATAGAATCCTAAAATGGTTTGATACGGCAACTGGAGCCGTCTAGATCTGCTTCAGCGGTCGCTGCTGGGTAGGCTACCGGTGAGTGTTCACGAATTGGAGGGTGTGCATGGACACCTCCACCATCGGGAGAGTACCGTTTAAGTGGTACTCTCTGATCAACACATCTGAAACCCAGCGTTGAAGATGCTGAGTCGGTGATGGGGTCCTTCATTGGTTAGGATGTCTGGTCATTGCGTAGCATGAAGCACGCACCTGTGAGTTCCTCCGTGATGCCATTGGATCGAAGGGTGTTCATTGTGGTACCTATAAAATAATTTAACAAATACAATTAGAAATCCCATCAAAGCAGTATCTCATGATACCATGCTTAATTGTTGACTTTTCTTGGCCCTCCATGTAAGTATAAGGGGAACAGTGTGGGATTAGTTTAAATCCTTCATGCTTGATTAAAGATTCATGTTGGGTTCACCATTTTTGTTTTGAATCGGTTCGAAATGCCCAATGGTTCTGTATCCTACGATACATGGACCTTCTTTCCAAATGCAGGCGTTCATTGGGAGATTTGGCCAGTGAATCTTAAGAACTGACATTCTTCGAGAGGATGGGATGTCGGGCTCATCGCACCCTTTTAGGGGGAATTATTTCCTGTTCTGGGACTCTCTTATATGTTTAAGACGTATTCATATGTTCTAAAATCTTTGGTTTATAACCAGCATAGTATCCACAGATTACTCCTGGCTGGCAATGGTCAGATAAACGCAGAGATTTAGAATCATTTAGGCCCGAGGTTTACCATTCGTCATTGGATTAATGACTCCTAGGTGTTCGAACTCATTGATATGGTTGATGGGGCTTACACTCTGAGGTGGCCCAAGGTGTTGGTGAACCGTCATGAAGGAGGTCAGAACAACCGGTTGTTGGGATTGAACCATGGGGAAGCTTTCTACGTATCCCTATGGTAGGGAATCAAAGTCCACATAGTTCAGAGTATTAGGGAATACACGTGAGAGTCTCTTATTATTGGGATTGAGACTCAAGGAGAAGCCCTACGTACCCTGTTTAGGAAACAGGGATCAAAACCCACGTACTTCGTTTCGTGGTTTCAGTGAACTGACGTGAAGGTGGACCTAGGGTCCAAGGTATGTTATTATTGAACCTCGTGGAGGCTTCCTACGTATCCCCATGGTAGGGAATCAATGTACACGTAGTTAGGAGTATTAGGGATTACACATTAGATTCACCTGTTATTGGGATTGAGCCTCAAGGAGGTTTCCTACGAACCCTGTTTAGAAAACAGGGATCAAAACCCATGTAGTTCATTTTGGGGCGTCATGAACTGATGCGAAGGCGGACCGGGGGTCGAACGGAAGTTGGGGTTGAACCTCGTGGATTCTTCCTGAGTATCCCCATGGTTGAGAATGAAAGTACACATAGTTCGGAGTATTAGAGATTACATGTGAGAGTTGCCTGTTATTGAGATTGAGCCTCAAGGAGGTATCCTATGTACCCTATTTAGGAAACAGGGATCAAAACCCACGTAGTTTGTTTCGGGGCATCGGTGAACTGATGTGAAGGTAGAACTATGGTCCATGGTATGTTTGGCTTGAACCTCGTGGAGGCTTCCTACGTATCCCCGTGGTAGGGAATCAAAGTCCACATAGTTCAGGGTATTGGGGTTAGGGTCAGTGTTTACTCTAAGACCACATGAGTTATAATCGGTGTGAGAAACAAGAGGCAGCAGAGACCTGACTATCACGTCGTGAAAGTTGTGTCAATGGGAGGCAGAGTGGGGCTTATGCGTGGAGCGGCCTAGAGAAATGGATATTAGGACTTACTCTAAGACGGAGGCACAATGGAGACAGAGAGCAGCGGGAGAGGAAAAGGGTACCCTTGTGTCCATCTTCCCTCTTGGTCCCTGGAACCGGGGGATTTCGGAGGTGCATGGGTACTACCTCCTGCAAGAAAGGATAGGGGATTACACCAAGGAATCCACCCTATCATTTTCAGAAGAGTGGAGAATTACTCACCGCTATCATTTAAAGGAAACGCAAGAGAGGTCCCCCACTCCTGACAAGTGGAGAGGCAGAACAGGGACTCTCGGGCTCAGACCCTGCACTACCGTGGGTATGTGAACAAAGGAATGTTTCGAGAACCCACTCAAGGGCCGGAGAAAACCATTTCCCCTCACCTATCATGGGTTTGTTAACTCAAAGTAGCGCGCTTATGCACCTGGAGGTTGCACCATACGGATCCGGTGGCTTCGGTAGAGGCCTTGGCTCGAGGGCGATGAATAGACCAATTAGGGGGTTGTGAAGGATCAGGCTGAATTGGAAGGATTTTATCTGACTCTAGGAGTGGGAACACCGAAGGAGTTGGCGGGCCACAGGGGTGTATGATGAGTGGGGCCCTTCGCGTAGGGGGGTGCTACACAGCTGGAGAGGCCATCAGCATACCAGGGTGGTGCACGAACTGATACGAATCCCACATACCAGGGTGGTAGGCGGCTTTGGGTTCGTCCTGCATACCATGTTGGTACTCAGCGGAGTCCGCACGATCAACGGCGGCCAGGGGCGACGCTGGTCATGGGTTCGTCGGTCAGGGCTTCGCCCGCCTAGGAGGGTGCTACATGGTGCGTTAGATCAAAAAATCATAGACTCCTTGTTCCACTGGGAGTACACCCGTGGAGGGGCCATGGCTCGTGGCCTTCTTTTTCTACTTATTTTATGTTTGTGGTTCACCATGTCGTTATGAAGTTTCCGGTTCCTTATTAATTCATTCCCAGTTTCATACCTGTTCTGGTTTGTGAATTCAAACTTCATTGTTTGCGAAATCCCAAGCTCCTTCCTTTGAAATCCATCCACCCTAATCCGATCGATCCCTCTCTTCACCCCTCGATCTCCTTTTATAGAGTGGGGAAAGAGATTTATGTGTGGTAATGGGGCACCTTATGCGGAGGTCCATGATAGGAAACCCGGTTTACGTATGACTTGGTCAATCCGCAACTCACGGGAGGCATTGAATGCACCTCATCCGCAAACCAAGTTGGAGCTTTGCGGTCGCACAGGGCTCCGCCACTATTCTGCGAATGATGGCATACGCCGTCCGGTCCGGTTGACACAGTCCGTAGCTAGGGCGGTTCGTGATGGTGGACCGGCCTGGTGCTCGTTCTGCTTCGCGCCCGTGGAGGGTTCCCGCCTCTGTTCTTCAAACGACATCAGTTCGCGAAGGGGGAATATTGATGATCCAGCTGCATACCATAAACATTGGCTGGGTATGCTAATAGGTTCATATTTTTCCAACCTTTGAGTATTCTCCACATTTTTTCCCATGTCCTTGAGGGAAATTGGGTAGAATCCTCTCCTGAATTAAGGGGATTCTCATTATCCTTTGCGGATTTTTCAGGACCCTATAGAGACAAAATTTAAGTCATTTAGAAATCAAGGACAAGGTTTCTGATTAGTGAATTATCATAGGAATGACGTGATCAATTAGATATGGATAGTTAAAACAGTTTTCCTTTTCTTTTTGATATATCCATTCTACTCAATTGGAATTGTTAAAACAATGATGAATTTATTTCATGAGAACCCTAGTTATGGAGTATTAGCTATATGATCATGTTGGTCTTACTAAATATTTTGTATAGGGATGAAAAATAATGTTGCCTAACTTTTTATTGACTAATTATTCTACCACATGATAGTTTCAAGTCAGTATTTCCCCATTTTTGTTTTCCTAAAGTAGGAAAATAAAATGGGCTAATAGATTAAATGTAATCATTTTGTTATTAGAGAGATTCACTTTAGGTTGAACATTTCTTTTTGTGTATACTGGGAAAAAATTTTCAAAATGGATAATAACCTAATAATTTTGTAGATTTGAGATATTTGTGTCGGTTTCACCATTTGTTCATATAGTGGGAACATAATTTACTAACGGAAATTAACCTAATAATTTTTTAACTTGTGAGATTAACTTCCGGTTCACAATTTTGTTTCATTGGGGAATAGTTGAATGGGGTAACCCATTCTAAGGTGGGCCCTATTGGGCATGATGGATGGTTTGGGGGGGGGGGGGTTCATCTCATGAACTATCATTTACATCAAGTCACCATTTTCATTGTTTATATAAACTCACATTGGTCCCCTCATCCACAACAAGGTACAAACATTCTTTCCAAAAGAAGGCGGCTAAATGTGATTTCATATCCAATGACTCTTAGGGAATCTCATTGTTCGAGAGGATGGGAGGTCACGCTAATCACACCATTTTGAGGGGTATTTTTCCTCTATCATATTATTTTATAGATTTAAGACATGCTTGTGAATCTCTTCCTAATCCAAATAGAGGACCTAGTATGCTAAAACATGATTATTGGTTAATTCTAGTTTTATTCAAAATAAATGATATCTCATTGATGAAAAAAAGAAAGTGTAACACTTTAGTGAATCCATATATATGTATCTAATGTTATTCATCCATTTTCTAGTTATTGATAGCTGCTCTTTATACTGAATCCAAATAATTAATTACATTGGGATTTACTGTAATAGAGGGAGGAAATTAATACTCTGAGGAGGGGATTGTGCCATTATGATGTGTCCTACATATCTTGGTTACTGTAGGAATTATAAACCACACAGTCCATTAAACACATCTAGTTTAACATCCTGGAGATTAGATGTATGTGTGGGCACTATGGCACCAATTGTTTCAGATTGTGTCTCAATGAAACATATTACATATTCTAGTTATGTAATCAATTGGAGTTCTCATAGTTCAATCAAGCCATTAGAACTAGACCCAATGTATATTCCCATATGTGTGGGGGTATTTATATCATTCTATTCATTAGTTCTTACATTCATGCAATTACCTGAAAGGATAGTGATATGAATATTGGATCTACCAAATCCCACATGAGTTATGCTCGGTGTGGGAAACATGGGATAAAAAGATTACGATTTCAATGCATATGGATGTGGGGATTACATATTGGGACTCCTCTTGGATGCTAATATAAATCTCCGACCTCAAATAGGCATCTTACGTATCCAAATCATGATAGGAATCAAAGTTATCATAGTTTAGTTTTTTTACCAGTCCACTAAGGGATGAGGTAGAGTTATCATCCCATGAGAATGATTAAGTCTCGAAGGATAAAATGTTGGATACATAGGCATTCCCCTGAAATGGATGTTTATTTGAGCTTGGGCCTTTTAAATTCATCACATGCATCCATATTTTTGTTAGAGTCAGAGTTCTCATAGTTTAGTATGTCAAAGATTAGACACTGATGTTTCCCTATAATCAGGACATATAATATCATGCTTCTAAAATGGCTTACACTCTGAAGTTTCTCAAATAATTTTAGAGTATTATGATGAAGATGATATGATCATTGAAACTACCTAAGACCACCTGATAAATGATCGATGTGAGAAAAAAGGGATTTCAAATGATTAGTCTCATTGCTTGTGGTTATGGGACATATATAATGAAAGAACCTTTTGGATTATTAATATCGATCACGAGCCTCTGAGTGGTGTCCTACCTATCCTGGTTATAGAAGGAGATAGATTCATCATTATTCCATGGATAGGGGATTACACACTAATGTTTTCTTGATAATCAGGTCCTACACAAAAATTATGGAGAAGTTCATAAAATCCTAGGATTCCCACGTTACCTTACCTGGTTTCCCATATTGTTTCATGTGACATCAATGGTTGGTCCAAAAATACCTCTCATGACATTGATTACATTTACATTAGGCATCACATGTATTGGATGATATGTATAGTTAGTGTCATGATACATTTATGATGTTCCCTGAGGGTGTAATGAGAGCCATTTGACATACTCAGGTGATACTGTAAGACTCATTTAACATGAGGGGATTCTGCTATCTGATTCATGAAAAATTTCTGATGGGAATCACGAGAATCGAATGAAGAACCCAGAGGGTTTCACATGATTTGTGTGGAATGACGGAAGGTAACCATGTGAATTTCGTCAACATGTATGAAGGACTTTGTATGAACCAAATAGTATATGTATGAAGCATCATGAGATTTGGGTGACAAGTCCTAGGGTTGTCGCGTGTCTAGAGTGGGTCATGTGAAGTGCATGAGGGTCAATGTGCTTGTTCCTTGCCTAATTCTTCCACATTTAGTCTTTATTCTATCCTTTATATTTTGAATTCATTCAGATTATATAAAGTCAATTTATTTTATGTCTCCCAATATAAATAATATGTGAAGTATGTTCATTGTGTTTCATTTTATAATTCCTTCACATGAACTATGGATGATCACACGAAGCACCTAAGAATATGGAATGTTTTCTTTGGATATTGTATATTATCTTACCTGAATAAAAACTTATTGGTCGCAGTCATTTGTTAGTGGTAGTGGTCATTCTCTCCATGCATAAGAGGTAGTGATGATTTTTTAATATTGGAATGGGGGTTTTATAGGCCTCTCTACAGTGGATTTTCACCACCTTGCATGGCATATCTTTCATTAATCGACGATGTAGTTCATGATGGGTTTTCGTGTCACATATATTCGAGGGTTTCTACCATGGGTCTCTAAGAGGGTGTCGCCTAATTTTTGGGGACTGTGAGTCCCTCCAGTCAACACCTAACTTATATGATTATTTCTAATTAATGAGGACTGGTTTAATGATGCAAGTATGACAATGGACTTCCATATTTCTATATTAACATGTCCACGTTCCTTTGTGAGACCAAGATACCTGTTGAGATGTTTTACATGATGCATGAATATTTGTCTGGGGACTTCCATGATATAATTTGATAGGTTGCATTGGGTTGTCGCAAAAATTATTATGACCATGAAATGCATCCCCTCAATACACATTTCATTAAATATTTTTACAATGTTTTGGGGACTTTTGTGGGGTTTATTGGTTGTTCTCGAGGACAATATTCTTCCCTCTAGGTGATGAACTGCGTGACCAAAAAAATACCTATGGAGCTTCACAATTATTTTAGAGAAAATTTCATCTTTCCATTCTTAGGGAGAAAAAGGGGAGGTGTGATATTTTTTATACATACCTGTGACATTTCACATGATGAGGATGACATGTTTTAGGTCTATCACAAGATGAGGCAGACATGTAACTAGGGTCTTGCGGTGTCTTTCAGATCCCCCGGGGCACATCACATGATTTTTACAACCACGAGAAGCTCACACCTACCCCTATTTTATTTCCATTGTTATAATTTACAAAGTCTCAATGGTCCTGGAAGTATGTTTTAATGTTTTCATGGATAAAAATTGTCCTCATTGATGATCTGTTGTGTTGGATTTATGACTAAAATAGGCCACCACCTTTTGGAGATTTCCTCCTATCATCATAGGAAATTTATATTGTTTTTTTAGGAATCCATGAGTTGATGAGTCACATGGACAGGGGGAGTATATCATACATCCACCACATGACCATCAGTTTCCTACGATGCCTTTTTAATAGTATAAGTGCATGTTAAGAGGGTGTTTGTGGGATCCACTAATGGTCATGTGGTACACTTGGTTCCTTCACATGGCCTTTTGATGGTTTCATGATTTCATATCCCTTGAAGTATTACACGAATGGCGAGTCTAAACCATAATATCCTTCCATTGGTTTTCATGTAAAATAATACCCATATCAATATATTTCATCCGTTTTCAATTTACTGGTGATTTTTTGGTGGGAATAAATTATGACATGAGGAACCTTTGTGAAATGGGAGTCTAATAGCTCAATATTTAAATTTATTTTCTTAATTTTTCTAATAGAATTAAGAATTATAATAAATATGTATTATAATTTGGTGGCATGACCATTTTTATTAAAATAACCATGTCTACTTTATATAGTCATTTATAATCCATGTTAGCAGTTCTGAATTCAGTCATCCACATATTGGATATTATTATCATAGATTTAATATGGGGTAGTGGAAATATAAAATGGATCCATTGGGTATGAAGAAATCTATTTTATTTTTACATGGAGAAGTGTGGTATTAATTTAAAAACCATAAGGTAATATATGAATTCACTTCATAAAATGTTATTTTTTTGGATTTATGGTTGGATCCTCCCTTTTGGTGTTATTCATTTAATATAAACATGGTAATACAAGTGTTGAAGTTGCTGAGAGTGATGGGGATCACGCTTCTAAAATCTAGAACTAGATTGTGTCTACATTTTCATTCATTACGGACTATGATCACTTGATCATAAGTATTGTTGATGTTTACTTTTTAACAGAATGATAGGTTAATTCTCATATTTATTATTTAGGATGAATATATCAAGATATTACAGTTAAGGAGTAATTTTATAACCTTGTTTTCCTATATAAATTACATTTCGATTACTATAAATCTATGATCAAATACATTGTAAAATATTATAATAAGTATTGGATTGATTTTCATCTAGTTTTAATGGTCAATTATCATTATTATATTTTTTACTTTTCCAACAATAACATAAAGTTTATGATTACCTAGGGGGAATTTATTTGTGTCCAATGTATTACAACGGCATAGGATTTAGGAATCTATAAATTTGTAAAATAGTTAATTTATTTTTTCACACAAGACAATTAAATCATGAAAAAGTGGACCAACATAAACCCTGATATATTAATAATATGTGAATAATATAGTCCATAGTAGATAAAGGATAATAATAAATTTAAATAATTACACATTATTCTTATATTTGATTAATATTCTCAAAAAATTTCCTTTGAAAAAATCATTATTTTAAATAGTATTTAATATTAACATAATAAATTAAATTGATAATTGTTATGTTATTTCAATAATTTTTAATATTAATATTTTTAAATTAATATAATGATATTAAATAATTTCCAAAAATATATGAAATAGGATTAAAAACATGTCATGTTTAAAAAGGATATTTTTTAATCATAGTAGTTATCTTAATATATTTTATTACCATTTAAAAATTAATTTATAAATTTTAAAATATTATTAGTATAAAAATAATTTTAGGTTTTGTATTAAATATGTTAATATTATCTTAAGATGAAATATTGGTATTTTTTCATAAAAGTTTCATTTTTATTAAATAATGATAAATACCTTTTTTATTACTAGAATAAAAAAGATATGTTTTCTGAATAAAAATAAATTTTTTAAAATGATTATTTTTATTTCAAACCCCATATATGACGTTTTAGAAGAAAAGTTAAATTTTTCAGAAATTATTTTTTTATACATTATACATTTATTTATTAAAAATATTTCTTATAACATTAATAAATAAATAAAATAAAATATATATTAAATTATGAATCACAATTTTCATATAATATAATAAGTTCTATTTAATTTTTTTTGGAATATGTGATAAGTAATTAAATATAAAAATTAGTTACCTAAAAAAATTGTAAATGGTAAATGAAAAAATAGATGAGTAAAAAACCCCAAAAAAATGTTTTAAAATTTTATGTGATTGTTTTTTGAGGCCAAGAATGAACTTATATTGTCTTAAATATATTATTTTTCATTTTTCTAAAAATTTTCATTTAGAGTGACTATAAATTATTTCGCGGTTTTTTGAATTTAAAAAATTCTGACCCTTTCCTCTTAAAAAGGGGATCCTCTCTACTCAAATAAAATCACTAAAAACCTTTTATTTCATCAAAAAACAGTAAGAAATAACCTCCTCCATATTTATGAACACCTTAAAAAAGTTCAAGTATTTCCAAATACTATCCTAAAAATGTTTGATTTCCTTCATAGAAGAGATAATCCAAGAAATGTTGTATAAGTTCCAAACTTCTATCTCTATTCTGTATTTATTTATGTTTATTTATTCTAAAATTTAATTATTTTCAAAAAATTATAATGATAATGTTTTAATAATTATTATACTTGTATTCTATTAAAATTATGGTATAGTAATTTACCTATATCCCCTTTTCCATTATGTAAGACCAAGAGATGAATTGTGAGTTATGAGGACTACCTAATCGAGGACACAATATGTTTCCTTTTACTTTTCCACCATATAATGAATATATTAATAGTTACGAAACTATATAATTATTAAATATATGAAATATTTTATATCTTTAAAGGATTATCCATATATCTCTTTTTTTTTTGAATTCTATGGAAACTGAAATTATCATCAATGCCTATGTGTAGACTACCACCTTAATAGAACTATAGATTTTAATTTTTCATTTCATCATTATCTTATATGTATGGTAATGAAAATGGTTTTAAAAGGATAAATATTATACTTATATTTTTAATAGGTCATTTTTTAATTTAATTTAAATAATTTTCTTATGGATATTATAAAGACCAAACCTTAAACATTACATAATATTGCGAAAATTCAATAATTAGAATTTAAATCACATTGAGTATATTTTCAGGATTATATAAATAGAGAATTAGATCATATCTTTTCCATAACATCTTTAATTTTACATTTACACACTACTAATCACTATCCATTTTTTATAAAACAAAAACACTTTAAAAAGAAACATGACATCACATCATGTTATAATAGAATTAATTTTCCTTGATCTAATCCTTGAATCTATTCTCCACTATGTCTTATAAAAATCATTTAGAAATTTGAGATGAGAATAAACATATTAGTAAGGGATACATAAATAATGAAAACATTTTGTCTTTGGATAACCTGAAAACCATGAATACATTATCATAATGTTATTTTTTCACCTTTAAGAGGTAGTATATATACATCACTGAATATAAGCTCATTACATACCATTTTTATAATCGAATGATTACCATAATTCACATATAAAGTAATATATAGCATATGATGTTAACTTGGGATATAAACATACATAAATGGAATAACCATAAAGTTGAATTCCACATATATCACTAAATGTAATAGCTATACGACCGAATTTAATATCCAATGCATTAGAGTTTATAAATTAACCACCCATCCTTAGTTTATCACAGAACCACCACTCATTTGGTTTATCACGTAACCACCCTTCATTCTTTTAACACTTAACCACTCATTAAATGTCCAAGTACCATTATAAAATGATAACACATAAATGATTAAAAATATCAACATTTCACTAATAACATTTCATTTGAAATCACCAGAAATAATTTCATGATATTTAATTACTTAATCCATATCAAAAAACAATTTTAAATTCCAAAAAACAAAAAAAGGAATAATGTATTTCTCTTCCTTTTGAAAACATTAATGCTTATAGAGGAAGGAAAATATCAAATAACAATTATGGAAGAAGAGAGTTTATTGTCATCGAATACGTTAAAAAAAATCCCTTTTTAATGTAGTAAAATAATTCATAGAGAAAATATTCCCTTTGACTGAAATTAAAATTCAAAAGGGGTTTATTATACACCATATAAAATAAAGCGGTGTATATTATGAAAATATGCCTCAATGAAAAGAGATTGCGACGAAGTTCTTTACAAAGAACATATAAATGATATAATAATTTATCAATGGGAAGATTATGTGTTGTAACAGTATATCCACACAAAGGGAAGTTTTAATTACAACATTAACAAATAAACATGGATTCAACACATAATCATGGCATAATATAATCAACAAAGTATGCATAAAACCAAACGAGTGCAAATTGAGTTTAGAAATTTCATTACAAAGGTAATTTTTTTAATAAAATATATAAATAATGTGTATTCACTGTAAATATACATAAATAAAGTATAAATAAATATTATGATATCAAAATTTAATTCTCATAAAATCATAGCACAACATAATTATGAAGTAGAAGATTAACCCAAAGAATGGAAATTTGGTTAAGAAGTTCCTTTAACATCAGTCTGATTCATCATGTATGATCCTTGTTATTCATGAAAATTAAATATAAGTTAATTTAAACTTTATTAAGATCCTTTTAAAATTATATTATTCCATTTTTTTTACTTATTAAGATCTTATAATAATTACATAATTATTTTAGTTAATATAGGTAATTTTTTCAATATTCAGTACTTGAGTAAAAAATGAACTTGTTATAAATAAAAATTGCGCATGTGTTAAAAATTAAATTATATCCAGAAAAATATTTATTATTTAAATATCATATATTTAAGGAATATATGTATTTATAATAGTCCATACTATTTTGAGAGAATAAATTAAACGCAATGTTCATTGAGATAGTAAGCCGTACGTACACATGAACGCTACATTCATTCATTTTTCATATTAATGAAATGAAAAATAAATGATACATAGGTATAATTTAATTATATTATAATATCATATGATATATATGTTACATAAGTTAATTAATTCCATACATTATATGTTTCCTGTATTGAATGAACGAGTCGTATCACTTTGAGGGGGAAGTAGTCTGCACATCTTCAAATTAAATTATTGTATTTAAATATCATGAAAATAAGAATGGTATGTCGTAAATAAAAAATTATAGAATAATAGAAAAAATATAAATGTAATATATATTAAAAATAAATACACATCCATCATAATGGACACCATGATCGGTGGTAGGTGAAAATGGAACAATCATCGTTTTGTGGGGCAGAAATTTGCCGTACAGAGAAACAGTATGTTCGTATCCATTAGATGGAGGCGTGTGTAAGTGTAATTATAATAATTATTATAAAATAATACTAATATATTGAGGGTACTAATTTTTTAATTAATTGAATAATAATAATATAATAGTGAGTGAACTAGTAAAATAATGGAATGGAATTTTGAGAAGACACAACCTCTAAAAACGTGTAACTCCCTATGATTTGAGCCAAAAGGCTTTATTGATTTTCATTATTCCCAAGGTATGGATTATATGAGTAAGATATTTAATTTGGGATCTTATTTTTGTAGAATTTGGATGATCTTAAGGGGATTTAGATGAGTGATGAAATTTTTAGGGGTGATTCAAAATTATAATAGTGTGGAGGAGCACTTTAGGAATGTTCTGAAGTATTGTTTTATTATAAAATTATTTTCCATTTAAAATGGCCTCAATGTAATTTATTTCAAAGATATGATGTTTTGGGGTCTAAAAACTCTCATCCAATAGGTTTTGGATAGGTTTAGGTCAAATATTTAACCTTATCTAGTAGTTATAACCCTTAGTTTACTAATTTAACTCTTATCATGTCTAAAATAAATTATCATAATTTATGGTTACTATAGTTACTATAAAATGACAATAAAACATAAAGTGGTTAATTAATGACATTTAAAAAATTATATAAGTCATTTTGATGAATCATATATTTTTTAATGATAATATATCATTTAATAAAATTCTATTTGTTTTAAAAACTCATTTATGTATATTTGTATACTATTTATATCTTGGCTTTTTAAAATTCAAAAAAACATGATTATTTCGAAAATACATAATTAATGAGAAAATAATAGGTCATAAAAATCCATTAAAATAATATATGGCATAATTTTTTTCTGAATAAATTTATTTTAATATTTATAATCTCATTTATATAAATCATTCATTAATAAGGTAATCACAACATCATCATTATGTCATAATTAAATTTATTTATCTAATGTATAAAAATTATAATTAAAATACCAATGTATAATAAATATTTTTAGATTTATAATGAATATTTATGGTCGAATATATCACTTATATAACCCCATATAAATTTTTTTTACTACCAGATACATGTTTATGATATATTTTTCTTTACTTTAAATTAATTCATATTACATGTCATTATCACTCCCATGTGGCTCCATGGGATCCCAAAATAGACCCAAGGATACCCATGGTCAAAACTATCTCATAATATTAGATTAGGACATGCTATAAGGTTTTTTAATACTATTAAAATATTATTTGTTACCCTTATTTACCATATTTACTTTTTAACCATGGTAAATAAAACAATTACTGAAGTTACTATTCATATTTTCTAAAAATAAAAGGTTCCTATTTAAAAAATTTAGAACTCCTGATTCCAAATAATGAATACATTTTTTTGAAATTCAAAATTCATAATTGGAAGAAAATAATTTAATATTTATTTCCATTTTCAAAACAAAACATAGTGTTTTAAAAAAGTAATAACTATCAAAAGATTTACATGTGTTTATGTCAAATTTAAAAGGAAAATTGCTTAAAATGATAATAATTGGATTAAATTATAAGAATAAAATCAAATTATACATTAAAATTAATTAACGGGATAGTATAAATATATAAATAAATTACATGAAAACTCAGTTTTGAAATAAAATGCAGTATTTTTAACTATTTACTAAAAAATTTAATTTATCAGAAAAATACCAAAATCTCATTCAAATAAAATTTTTATGTCCTACTTCTAAATAAGAATTTTATATTTTAGAATATAACATATTAAAGTGAGAAAAAACTAGATTTAAAGAGGGTTCTCCATCAAAACGTGGTAAAACTACATTTTTAGAAAAATACTTCTTTTATCCGAAAAAATAAATTTGTTCCTATATCATATCTGGAAAACATATAAGATACGTTTATAACATTAAATAAAATATATAAACTATATTTTTCATTAAATAAATATTCATAATGAGTGATATGATTTTATAAACACAATTATTCTCTTTTAAATAGTTTTTCATAAAAACTCATCGATTATATTCAATTGGTTTTTATTTCCATTTATAATAAAATTGGTAACCAACGAATCATTATTTAAACATGTGTAAACCATATTTCAAAATTCGGTTGATATTATTCATTCTCATCATTCCAATTGATTGGTGTTAACGAACATTTAATATAATAATAATATTGTATTATTTTTCAGTATAACTCAAAGTTGTGTGCAATATTAGATTTCAAAGAAACCCGTTTTTGTGGGTCAAGTACGCTATCAGAAAAAGTGTCATATTTAACATAAAATTAATATCATATTCATAAATATTGATAGAAATGAAAATTTATTATTTAATAAATATCTTGGTCATTACATCCTTCCCCCCTTTTGGAAATTGCATCCTCACAATTTTAAAATTGGGCTTAGAAACTTCATTGAAAATCCCACATCAAATTTATTTTCAATTAAACTGTCACTTTTAAAGAAATAAAAAGAAGTAAAAAATTCACCCAATATAACACATAATAGGTTTCCATGTAGGAAAACATGGATATGGAAGAAAAAAACTAAACATAATGTTTTGAGATAGAGTGATATAAAACATGATCAGGAGAGTGTTAACCACTAGAAAACCACAAACATGTGATGGGTTAACGGTGTATGATATCGTAGTATGAAATGTAAATTAACAATGTTGTTGTTTTAATATTATTTTCATAATTTTTAGGAATTTATTTATGATATTGAATAATAACATAAGGAAACATACTTACATGTCATGTAGGCTTTCATTCTTTACTAAATTTCTACAAAAAAATCATTTTTTCTTCAAAATATGAGCATTCAAGTTGAATTTGTCCCATAAAATGAACTGGAATCAACTTCTAGATAATCTCATAATCCAAATAATATGACCTATATATATACCCTATCTTTAAAAATTAACCAAAAATGAAAAAAGTTAGTACAAGATCAGATAATCCCAATAAATGATAATCCTTTATAAAAAGAGATATTACTATTAATCTCCAAAATTCAACAAACAATACCCAAAAGTTAGAAAAGAACATCAAATACACAATTTTACTTAAAATGATTCAAATTAATACAAAATAAGATTTAAACCCAAAACTCAGAAGAAATTTATCACCTAGTCGTCCACAATAAATCTTAACATTTATCTCCAAATAACATCGACTACTCTTATAGTACCATGCATAAAATTAGTTCACCTAATAAAATATTCTCAATGATAGGTAAATCATTTCAATAAATAACCTAAATATCCATATTTTCACAATAAAAAAAATTGATCATTCCCCAATAATATTCAACCATTACTCCCCATAAGAAATCCCATAGTATTTTATTTTTCTTAAGAATATAGTGTTCCCAAAAGGGAAAACATCTACCTAAGTGAAATTTATCACTTAATCATAAAACAATTTCTTATACTAGGTATATCAATTTAATAAAGAATAATTTTAAAAAATAAACATATTATTGATCCAAAAAATCAGTTAACTAAAGATAATAAGTCATACTAACCAAGGGCTTCACGTAGGTTAGTGGTAGGTGATAAATCCAAGTTGCCCTTTATTGGCGGGTTTGATTCCCACAGCTTTGTCTAATGCGATGGGTTGTCACACGGTTTTCATGTTGTACTTATTTAAATACAATATTATTTTATAACATTCCAAAAACTGATATTAATTCCTAAAAAATTACCATATAATATTTTAACCTCAAATTTTATCTCATACCACACATTTTCATCCCAAAAAATAAATAACTTGTAATAAAATAAAATTCAAGGATAATATAAACCCAAATGGTTCTATATATATATATAAATCATAATTCTACCTCAAATATAATTTTCACATAACAAACAATAGGGTTACTTGTAAGAGAGAAAATTATTCAAATGTAATCCCATCAACAAAAGATAATTAAAACTTTTAAACATTTCATCACCAAGATATCGAACATAGATCTCGGATTTCTAAGATTTTGAAATTTTAATCATCTAGCATTCTTTATAACCCCTTAACCATTTTATTACAAATTATTCTATAATACTTATTTCCAAAATACAAAATCATGCATAATTTCCTATGATTTCAATAATTTCAAAACATGAGAAATGAAAAAATCCATGCATTTCATATGTCATTTTCAGTTTCCTAATCTTCAATTGGAAGGACATTATATTTTTGTAAACATATATTTTTAGGGCCCTGTTGATCCCATTCCTGAAACTTCTTCATAGGACATCTATTTTCATGATGACCAAGCACACCACATTTAAAACATTTAATTGATTCCTCACAAATAAATTCTTTCCCTATCCTAGAGTCAACTGAAAGTTTCCTTATTCCATGGAAGGTCATTACTTTGTGAACTTCATTACCACATCTACAAAATTTTCCCATCCCATTGAAACATTTTACTAGGTGTTTATTTCCACATCCTTAACACATAGGTTTTTGAATATACATACCAGTATTATTATTACCTAACCTTATATTGGGATTCGTTTCTCATGTATATGATGCCTTAGAAAAATCACCATGGTTTAAGTGGTCAATCAAGACTCAATATAGTTGGTTAATAATAACCAAAATATTTCTCATTATAGCTCCCATTTCATTTGGATTCATATTCAAAAAACCAGCACTTTTTCATTCACATCCATTGTTACTTGGGTGCCAGCTAGATCCATCCATTTATTAAAACAAAAATGTTTTGTGTGATTATATCAGTAAAAAAATGATATAATATCTTATGAGGATGGTAAAAACTAAGATATAATTATTCATGTTATCTTAAGCTCATTTAATTTTTCTAAAATAAATATGTCTATATCTCATATTCTAACCAATGTGTTATAAAAAAACATGTCACGTATGCTTAAATAACACCATAACCTATAAAATTATCTAAATTGGCCTCTGATATAATCTCTAAGGGCCCATAATTAAACATTAAATAATCTTGAGATAAGTTAATAATTTGCATTTAATTCACATTGAGGATAATTTTAGTTTTATAGCTTTAGATAATTAGGTCATATCTTATCCATAAAATCTTTAATATTACAATTATACACTTCTACTCACTATGCATTTTATTATAAAACAAAAACTATTTAAAAAGAAATATGAAATCACTTCATGTTTTAACATCATATAATTTCCATGATCCCATCCATGACTCTATTCTACTTTGTGTTCTGTGAAAAAACATTTCAAAACATGGGAAGAGAATGAAAACCACGATAAGGTACACATAAATAATCATCATTACTAGTCTTGTTATAACATGAAAACCATGAATAATTTATCATAATGTAATACTTTTCACCTTTAAGAGGTAGTAAATATACTTCATTGAATATAAGCTCATTACATACATTTTTGTAAATGAAAGAGTATCATAAATACCATATAAAGTACCATTGTTAATATATAGGTAACATGGGGCATCAACATACATAAATGGAATAACCAAACAGTTTACTTACACACATATCACTAAGTGGGATAACCATACAACCGACTTCCATATCCAATGCACTAGAAGTTATAAAGTAACCACCCATCCTTGGTTTATCATAGAACCACCAATAATTTGGTGTATAATGTAACCACCCATCATTATTGTATCATGTAACCACCTATCAAATTTCCAAGTACCATTATATATTCATAACACATAAAATATTGAAAATATCAACATTTCACTAATGAAATTTTATTTGAAATCACAAGAAATAATTTCAAGATATTGAAATACTCCATCCATTTAAAAAACATTCAATACAAAAATAACCAAAAAGGTAATAAGGGATTTCTATTTCATTTGAAAACATTAAGGCTTATAGAGGAAGCCAAATATCAAATAATGATTACGGTGAAAGAGAGGTCATTGTTGCTACATATGATAAAAACAATCCTTTTTTAATTTGGTAAAATGCTTCATAGAAAAAGGATTTCCTTTGAGTAAAATTAAAAGTCAGATGGGTTTATTATACATCATATAATATAAGTAGGTGTATATTATCAAAATATGTCTCAATGAAAGGAGATTGAGATGAAGAACGCACAAATATCTTATGAATCATGTAAGAATTTATCAATGGGGAGATTATGTGTTGAAATTTTATATACATATAGAAATAAGTGTAAATTTAAAAATAAATAAAAAATAGTGATTCCACACACAATCATTTTATAATATAATCAACGAAGTATGCATAAAACCAAATGAGTGGAAATTGAGTTTATAAATTCCATTACAAAGATCATTTTATTAATAAAATAGAACGATTATTTGTATTCAATATAAATAAAAAATCATGTATAAAATCATGGTATGATATAAAATGTTATTTATCACATAATAATAGCACGATATAATCATGAATTAGAAGATTAACCTAAACAATAAAAATTGGGTTAAGAAGCTCTTTTACTTTCAGTCTGATTCGTCATGTATGTTCCTTATTCTGCCTTAATAATAATGTTATGTTAATTTATACTTGAGTAAGAAATTTTTTAAACCTTACTACACTTATTATTTCACTTATTACCACATAATTATAATTACATAATTAATTAAGTTAATATCAGTTATTTTGTCGATATTCGGTACTTTAGTAAAAAATGAACTTGTTATAATAAAAAATTGTCCACATTGTCAAAATTACATTATCTCTAGAATAGTATTAATTATTTAAATATCATATATATATATATATATCAAATATATATTTATTTATAACAGTCCATAACATTTGGAGATATGAAATAAAAATCACTATTCATGGAGAAGTTAAGTTGTACGTACGCATGAACGCTACTTTCATTTATTTGTCATATTAATGAAATAAAAATCAAATGATAAAAAGGTATTTTATAATCCCATTATAATATCATATGATATATATGTTACGTAAGTTCATTAAATCCATCCTTTATACATTTCATGCATGGCATGAATGAGTCATATCATTTTGAGGGGGCAGTAGTCCGCACTTCCTCAAATTAAATTATCTTATTTACACATCATGAAAAGAATAAAGGTATGATTTAAATAATAACATAAAGAATAATATAATCAATATAAATATAATATATATCAAAAATAAATAATGTTCCATTATAATCTCCTCTATGAGAGGTGGTAGGGGAAAATTAAACAATAATCGTTTCGTGAGGCAGTAGTTCTCCTTACACAGAAAGAGAATGTTCATATCCATTAGATGTATGTGCATGTAAGTGTTGTGAAAATAATTTTTATAAAAAAATCATAGTATATTTAGGATAATGTTTTTGTTATGTAATCAAAAAAAAGAATAGAATAGAGAGTAAAGAAGGAAAATAATGGAAAGGGTCTCAGAGAAGACGCTAACTCTTAAAACATGTACCTCCCTTTGATTTGAGCCAAAAGGCTTTTTTGAATTTCCTTCTGCACAAGGTAAGGCTTATAGGTGGAATATAGGGAAATTAGTAGCTTATTTGGGAAGAATATGTATGAGCCAAGGGGCTTGAGAGTTGTGGTTAAATGGTTAGAGGTGATTCCTGTTTATAAGAGGGAGGAGGGGCACTGTAGGAATGTTTGAAGTATTATTTTATTATAAAATAAATTTTGGTCTTGAATGGCCCCAAATTAATTTATTTAAAATATAATATGCTTATGGGTTTCACAATGCTCAACCAATAAGTTTTATACAGGTCTAGGTCCCTAATTCAACTTTATCATTAAGCTTTAACCATTAGTTAACTAATTTAACTCTTACAAAGTCTTCATAGATTTTCATAATTTATGGTTACTCTAGTAACTATAAAATGCCAATTGAACGTATATTGGTTTATTAATAACACGTTCAAAAATATATAATTTATTTTTCCAAATCATACATTTATAGGACTATTATATCATTTAAAAAATTATTATTTTCTTTAAAACCTCATTTATGACAATTTTTATACTATTAATATGAATACTTTTTAAAAATCAATAAAAACATGATTTTTTGAAAAAAAAATATTAATTCAAATATAAAAAGCCATAATAATCCATAAAATTTATGGATTGTATAATAATATTCAATATAATTTTATTTCCATATTTATAATCTCATTTACATAAATCATTCATTAATAAGGTAATCACTATATCAACATTATGTCATAAAAATATTTATTTATTTGATGTCTAAAAATTATAAATGAAATACCATGATATTTGAAATGATTTTATATTTCTAATTACTATTTATAGTCTAAGATATCACATATATTATCCCATATAAAAATTAGTTTACTAAAAGATACATGTTTATGTTATATTTATCTTTACTTTAAATTAATTAATATAACATGTAATTATCACTCCCAAGTGGCTCCATGGGGTCCCAAAATCGATCCAAGGATTCCCATGGTCGTAAATAACTCTTCCAACCATAATTGGACATGAGTTATGATATTTTAATAATATTAAAATATTATTTGTTTCCCTTATTTACCAGATTTACTCTTTAGCCATGGTAAATATAATACTTACTAATGTTACTATTTATAATGTTTAAAAATAAAACCCAACTATTTAACCAATTGGGAAGCACAAATTATATATATTGAATCCATTTTTTTATATTCAAAACACATATTTTGTAGATATTAATTTAAAATTAATTATTGTTTTCAAAACAAAAATGCGGGTTTTTAAGAAGTAATAACTATCAGAAGATTGACTTGTGTTTCTATCCAATTTAAAAGTGAAATTTACTCCAAAGACCATAATAGGACTAAATAATAAAAAAATAATCCAATTATACTTTAAATCATACTATATTTACAATCTAACTATATAAATAATTTATATAAAAAGGCATTTTTAAATCATAATACAATATTTTTTACTATTCAATATAAAATGAAATTTATCAGAAAAATACCAAATTTTTTCCAAAGTAACTTATTGAGAAATTATTCTAAATAAGAGTTTTGTTTTGTTAAATATAACATATAAAAGTAAAAAAAACTATATTTCAAAAATGGTTTCCATCGAATGGTGGTCGAATTTCATTTTTAGAAAAATACATCTTTTATTCGGAAAATTTAATTTCTCCATATATCATATCTAGAAAACATATAAGATGAATTTAAAAAATTACATAGAATATATAACATATGTTTTTAATTAAATATAAATCTATAAATAGTTATATGATTTTATAATCACAATTATTCTCTTTTAAATTGGTTTTAATAGAAACACATCCTTTATATTCAATTGGGTTTTATTTAAATTTATAATAAATTTTGTAACCAATGAATCATTATTTAAACATGTGTAAACCATATTTATAAAATTTTTATGATACTATTAATTCTCTCCATTCCAACGTCTAGGTACTAACAACCATTTAAAATAATAATAATACTATATTATTTTTCGGTATAACTCAATGTTTTGACCAATATTAGATTTCAATAAAACCTCTTGTTGCATGTCAAATATGCTATCTGAAAAAGTGTCATCTTTAACATAATATTAATATCTTATTAATAAATATCTATTGAAATGAAAAATCACTATTCAGTAAATATCTAGTTAGTTACAAATATTTATGGTAAAATGTGTTTAGAAAATGAACCTTGTTAAACAACTCAACAAACAGAAAAATAGTTTATTCATACAAGTAAGTTTATTGGTGCCCATAATTTCTCCACCAAATTTTCTATAATAATATTATATCACACTAAAAACATGATATTATATTATTATTCTTTTAGAATAATGATATTGTATCTCAATCCCCAAATAATGATCCATTAATCTTCATATGTTTAGGTTTGTATTGGATTGGAAAATTACTTGTAAAATGAATTAAAATTATACCATTGATAATTATAAAATCATAATTAATTGAATAATATGATATAAATATTTATATATTGATTTTTTTCAGTAATGGAAACATCATTATATTACTCATTAATTATGAAAAAACACTTCATAAGTCAAAAGTAACATAAAAGTGATTGTAATTGATTTCATCTTCTAGGTTAAAGACTGAGGTACTTAAGAAAGGAAATTTAAAGATAATAAATAATTAATAAACAATTTTAAAATTAACATTTATACTTTGGGAATGATTATCATTAGAATTAGAATAAATACTCACCCTGATCCAATGATACTAGTATAAATCATTAAAATTTTAAACACTTTTTTGCGGGAAAATATATAAAAAATTAACATATTTATGAATGGAATTAGTATTAATGGGTATTATAAATGGTTTTAGTTATATGTGAATTTTTACGGTATATAACTAATTAAACTAATTTAATTATTTTGGATGTTTATTTCAAGTGAAAAAGGAATCAAGATGAAGGTAAGGGGTTTTTAATCACAAATTCTTCTCTTGGAGACCTGTTTTGAGTTATGAACTAAAATTTATTTAAGTGTTGTATATAATTCTTAATTTAGATTTTCTATCATGAAATAAAAACTAGTTAAGATATTTTATATTGAATTCCTATATCTAACTCATTTAATTATTTTTTATTTTATTTTCAGTCAATACATAATGATTCTAATTCAATCCTCATTTTTTAAATCCACCACTCTTATATATATTAACCCATTAGCAGAATTTATATAGATATTAATTCTGAGTTAATAATCATTTTATACATGCCTAATAATCCTTGGTCATATATTTATTTCAATTACCATATTTTGAAAAGGTATTTTTATAATCTCTTAAAGAGATGTGGTTTACAAAATAAAATTTAAAAAGGGACATCATTTTATTATAAAGATCACATTTTTTTGGAAATCGTTGTATGTATTTCAAAAATTGAGAAAAATAATTTTAATTTAACTATATATACATTTAAAATGTTTAAATAGAAATTCAATTAATGTTTTATTTATGGTTTGTGTTTTTAAAAAAATTAATTTTGTAGTGGGAATGTAAATGTCCACTATATCTTCCATTTTATATAAATCATCCTGGAAGTTTTTTCAAAATTTCTAAAAAAATATTATTATCATATATTTATAAAACAATTAATTTAAAATTCATTCAAATTAAAAATGGATTCTTATATCTAATGTTATTTTATTTATATAAGTATAGTTGATTATGTTTTTCATCTAAGTGAACATCCATTGACATATCTTATTATTGATAAAGGTTATTAATAAAATGATAACATTCACCTCCTTTCTCTAGTTTTATTATATATTGTTCTCCTATATTAAAATAATTATCCATCAATGTTTTTTATTTTAGAATTATTTTTGGTGTATAAATATAATTTATCTTCCAATAACATTCATTTGTGAATAGTGTATTCTTGATTCCTCTAAATTAAACTTGTTAGGGAATACTCATTACATATATTTATTGTGGAGTATAATTTTATGAATAGTTTACCCTATAAATAAATTGAAGAAATAAAATATTATTTATTATCTTTTTTGAATTGTAGTTCCCCAGATAATTAGTTTATTGGTTAAATTAATCCAATTTCTTTTCCATGGGTTCCTTCTTATTTCATTAAATAAAACCCATTTTCATTTATTTGGTTATTTATGAGGTGATGAATAGTTATTTTTCATGTGGAACTCATACCTATGTGTAATGATTAGTGGCATCCTAAATTTTCCGACAATACATTGGTTATGTTTTCATATTAGTTGAGATAATTAAATTAGTATATTGATTTCATGTGGGACACTTTGTTCAAAACAATATTGTGTAAATGAGATTTTGGAATCTTCGTTCATATGTTTTTTTATGTTAATTTGTGATATGAAGATTTTTTCACATGTTTTATGTGAATATGGTCTAAATTTGTTTTTCATATTATTTTATGTACTAATATATGTGAAATATTTTAATGATGTTTGACAGTTTTATTATTATGATGATGAATTAATCATTCCCCCATGGGTCATGTTTATAAATAAACCATTTTGGTTCAAATATTATTTTGTGTTAAGATTTATGTGATTAATTATTAACAAAAGTTTATTTATTATAGAGTTATTATTCATCTCTATTATAACCATATAGTTATTTGATGCTCACTATGGATTATTTATTATTACATCTTATTTACACCCATACTGAGCATTTGATATCACCCCTTTCGTATGTTTTTATTTACCCATGATTTGAGGAGAAGCAATATGTATATGGTGTCCATAAGGATATCATAAGATAATAATTTGAAGGATATTTTTATGACTTTTGATGGTTTACAAAAAAACATTTCTAATATTCGAAAAAATGTACGATATTTGAAAAATACATGACTTTTTGTAGTTAACTTCTTCCCATAACTCTCAATAAAAACTAATGCAAATGTTTCATCTGATTTTCTTGTAATGAAATATTTTATCTACTTAATGTAATTACTTAATTATTAGGTTTGGGTTCCCATATTTTTCATCGGAGTAGTTCTTAGATAATATTATATATTAAGATAATGTCTATTAAGATTAAATTAGTAATTAAGTATATCAATAAAGAATTAAAAGTTAAGGTTGATTATACTTTTAAAGGTAAAGAGAAACTCATAGGTAATTTGGTATTATATTATAGTGATTAGGGTAATATAACATTAGTGGAATCCATATATATACAAATGAAGGTTAGGTATATGTATTGATAATTTTTTAAAATTCAAGAAAATTAGAGATCATGAGGTTTTACTAGAAATAAAATCCATTTAGATACTGAAAGTAGATATTGGTTTTATTAGATATGAACCTATTTTTGTTAACATTGAATTGGTAATATTGGGAATTAACTCAATTTTGACATACTATACAGAAAAGCGGATGAACAACACACCCAGTGTGACACACCATGTAAAAATTATTTAGTCAATCACATTCCCATAAAAACCAAATAAAAATGGTTCAAATTTTAATTTTTAATCGATTTTTTAAATAAGAATGAGTGAAAAAATAATTTAACTAATGTAGAACCAATATATTTACTGGATTAACAAATCATCACATAGTACAAATGATATTATTATAGGGTGAAATGAATATCACATCTGATAAGACTTCTTAATATTACAAATTCATGTTAATATATACTAATTCTTTAGGATGTTATCATAACCATATTCATTTTAGTATTTGATTTAAATAATATCACATTAACAAAATAGAAAAATGTACATAACCATAAAGCAATATGGATAATAATAGAATAATTAAACAACCATAAATTGTTTATAATATTAGTATGCTCTTATTATGATTTAAAATTTGTGTTTAATTGTCTTACCTATGGACATGATGATGAAATCACAATATAAATAAATTATTTTATAATTTAAACTATTTTCATTAATAATTGAGATTTTTAAATTATATTTTGGTATATTTTAAATTTTAAGAATATTATATGAAACATCTAATGATTTTTCATCCGTATTTTTTCATGAATGGCATCGAAAAACATATTAAATCGTATTAAAAAACTTGAAATGTAATTTTATGACATTGTATTATTTTTGGTAATAACTATTTAAGAATATGTGACTTACGTATCGAAAATCCATAAGTTTAATAAATTATTTAGGTTGATATAATAATTATTTTTTTATTATTTTAAACTACTATGTTAGACAATATTTATAATAGTGGCTTTGATAATCAATTCTTGAAATTTCTGGTGAAGTTCATCACAATTTTAGATTAAAATTTATAGTGTCTGATTTTATGAAATAATGTTTAATATAAGTGTTAAATATTCAAGAATATATTATTTACCTTTGGATTAATGTCATGTAGTTTCAAATTGTTTTGGGAATGGGATACTATAGATAATATTCTATTAGAGACTAAAAAATTACTCTTGTTTTAGGAATGAAAATCATGTTGATATAGCTTATGATATTGTGGTATAAGTCAAATAAAAATTAATATCTTGAATAATAATTTTTTAATGAATCCATATCATACTTTCATTAGTGGTAAATAATTAAAATTCAAGGGATTCCATTTCTTTAAGTGGAGTATAATGCAATGTCTCAAGATTTGGGATCATTCGAATTAACAAAATCTTCATTAGCTGATGTAACACGAAACACCAAACTATGATAAAACACAAATAATAAAAACTATGACATATTATGAATAAAAGAATAATATAATCCATAGTAGATAAAAAATAAAAAAATTATATTATTTATATATTATTATTTTATTTAAATATTATTTAAATATTATTCAATTTTAAAAAACAATTTAAAAAAAGGTGTTGAATATAACATTAATAAATTAAATTTATCACTCATAAATGTTTCTCTTAAATAGAAATATTTATTAATAAACTAATATTTAAATATTAAATTAATTTTAAATATTTATTAAATAATATTAAAAACGATTGAAGTTTTAAATGATGATTTTTTATTAAAACAAATTTTATTAATAAATATTATTTTTATTTAATATATAATATTTAAATATAAAAAATTGAATTCTTTAATTATTGATTAATCTATTTCTCTAATGAAGTTCAATATTAGGTAACTATGAATTTTTGGGAGTTCACAAAAAATAATAATTTTTATGTGGAAAGTGTAAAATACTATTTTTTACAAATAACATTACTTTTATAAATCATTAGAATATAGGTCTGAACTAAGAGAAAATGAAAACTTTTTATAGAGAAAATATGTATTTTCTAAGCGACTTTATAATTTTACAAATATTATTTGAGATTTAAAAACTCTTATTTGACAATTTAGAACTCATTTTATATTTTTTTTATTTTTTTTATAATTTATAAATTTTGATTTTAAAATTAATTTTTATAACTAATAAAAATTAAATTAAAAAAAATATATTTAGAATTTGGAAAATGATGGTACTAATTACGTTATAAGGTTTCTTGTATCACTTTAAAGTATATTTTACCAATATAAAACAAGTTATAGATAAAATATATTCTATTAAAAATGATTAATTCCTTTTGATATTATGTTTTATGGATATTAATTTTATCTTTACTTTTTTCTGAAATGTATATATGTAAGTGTAGCCTATTTAATACCCAAAAACAATATTTTAATAGTTTATTATATTGAATTGTTATATTAATATTATCATTTTTAACCAGCACATGAATCTGTTATAAAAATATATTATTATCAAAATGTATTTTACAAATTGAATTTTTTTTCAATAAACTATTTTATAAAAAATTTATTAAAAATAATTGAGTGCCTAGTTCATACTCATACTATCTATGGGTCCTCCCGGATGTGTATAGAATTTATGATTTTTGATATAAGTAGGGGAAATGGATATGTATCTAGAGCCCTATAGCGAGAGGTGTTTCTATTTCACAGTTATGTTTTCTTTGGTTTGTGGGAGCAATATCGGGATCTTCCTTGAAGATGAGTGGAGGTTGTTTTTGTATATTTGATCATGTTTTTGTGTGATGATCCAACATGTGTCCCTATATTCTTTCACATGACTTCTATGATATTGTAAATAATTTTTTCACATTCAATGAGTTAATTTTTTATTGTTATGTTAAATAATTTATTTTATGATTTAAATATTTTGATATTATGATTATTTTAATTTACATATGGTATGTTTTCTCCACTGTCACTTCTTCTACCCTCCCTATTATATGGATGCCTATTGTGTAATGATAGGAACACCTATAGTAATATGGTCATTGACACCATTGTATTTCATGTGATTTAGTCTTGGGATACTATAAAGTGGTATCTTTATTAGTTAGAATAATATAAAACCAATTCGATTTTGATGTTTATTGGGTTTTGATAGAATGGAGGGATTGGAATGTGTTTTGATTTGGGTTGGACATCATGTAGTATAAGTATTCATTACAAGTATCGGATGGATACTATGTTTTCAGGGGAACCTATATTTCAGAACTATTTCATTATTATTTAATTATTTAATATATATAAATAATTTATTTGACGTCATTAATTTTTTTCAGACCCTCAGCCCTGAGAGGTAAGAAGTGGTCTACATGAATCATATTATAATTTCTGGATGCATATGACATACATGTGTCTTCGTCTGGATTCCATTTTGGATTTGGTTAATGAATGAGAATTGCTTTGACTATTTAATATCTTAATTAAAACCCAAGTGGAAATTTTTAATATATCATCATTTTGGATTTTTTATCTTAAAAACATGGTATGTGATTTTAGTGGATGTTGGGTATAAAGATATAATGAGGTTGTGGTGTGTGTGGTAGCTAACCATGTGATGGGTGGGAATGTCCAAGAGGATAAATGACATTGTCATTTGGTGAAATTAGGGAAATATATTGGCTTCTAGGATCAATTTTTTGTTACAACTTTTCATATATAATATATCATTACTATTATATATGGATTGAGAATGGAATTTTGTTCTCAGTCGTATTCCACCAAGACAACCTATGTTGGGGGTTATACTTGTTAGAGATATGGTTCCATTAATGTGATAATTAGATATCTTCTATTAGGGTTAAGACATGTATGATCTATATATAGAGTTTCACATACATTTTAATCTTCCATCATTTCTAAAAGTGATAGGGTAGTGCTTAAATTATTAGCTAAGGTTGATCATGGTATGAGTCATATAGAGCATCAAATATGGATCCCTGGTAGCTGATACTTCAATATTGTATCTAACGTTGGAGTTATTTTCACAACGACATCCCATATTCCCATGATAGGTAAGACTCTAGAAATATGAGTACAAGATCATGTTAATTTAGACAATCATTGATCATATTTAAGTTCCATAAAGGATAAGGGAAATTATGGTTGCCTATATATTCCCTAAAATAGAAAAACAATAGATATACATAGAAACCTATCGGTAGGTATGGTTTCATATGATTAATAAAAATTCAATAGTGGTTCTTCAATAAAATATTCCTTAAAATAATATGTCTGGGTCAATAAAAAGATATTATACAACATATATAGGGAGATAAATCATCCATGATTAATTATAAAAGGATCATAAACCTCTCCTTATTTATGGGAATGATGTTGTAATCTTATACCACCATGTTTTGGTAATTTTTTTATAGTTTCTAATATATTATCAGTGTAGTGTTTATATTTTCTATTTTACCATTTTTTAGTGTTTCTGATCTATCTATTGAAAACATAATAGAATTTGAAAAATTAGAGTATACAAAATGAAAAACTATCTATATTATGAGAGACAAATAGTGAAGGTATGTGTTGATGATATCTTGGATATGGGGAGATCTAATAGGGTATACAATGATTAGGATTAATATAACAATATTAATGTGGGTTGTTTATGAGGTTTTCCTTGTGTGGGAAAATAAAAAAATTCAAGGAAATTTTGATTGGTAATTTATTGACAGATAAGCATATGTCCAGATATGTCACTTAGAGAGGTTATTCTAGTTTATCTCATAACTAGCTAGATAAGTGTTATAACATTTTTTTTCAATATATTTTGGTTTTTGTGATATTGAGTAAGTGATTTCTATGGTGGGAGTTCCTATTGAATGTTTCATTCTGCTGAATTGTTTAGAATGGATAATTGATAATAATATTATGTGTTCAATATTTTCTTCATGTTACAAGAATTTTTTGAGTTGGATTCATGGGATTCATAAGTGGTTATTCAGTGTTGAGAATGAGATGAATTAGGGATGATAATTAATATTATGGAGGTGTTGTAACTGTCCATGTATTATTTTTATTTACTTTGGTTTTAATTTTAGGATAAATGTATTTGTTTATACATTATTGTGGTGTCAGAGGTGTCAAAACTAACATAGAGTTGATATTTGGGATGTTAGTCCATGGTCTCATTGAGGAACTCTAATATTTATCCCACAAAATGGCCACACCACATAAAAGGGAAGCATGATATTATGGGTAGTTTAATGAGATTAAAAATTTAAAACATAAAATTTAAATATTAGCATTATTTGAGAACTATTCCATAATAAAGATTTTTTGTTTAATATAAATATGTTTTTTTGAACATATAAATATTTATAGGGTTTAAGTGGGTTACCAACAACCTATAATTATTTATATTAGATATATTTTAAGGGGTGTAGGTTATATAGTTAGGGTTATGTGCATTCCATAACATGACATTGGAGAGGGTAGTTGTATTTTTGTTCTTGGCTAGGGAGATGAACTATAATGTGACTTGATGGGTCCTGTTGTGAGGGTTTAATTGAAAAAGGTATTATTTTATGACCAATGTGGTAAAACCATGAAATAGGAACTATTGTTTAAGAAAAAATAATTCAATGAAAGTAAATATTATAAGATAGAAAATTATTTCTCAATATTATTTCTTACACTAGACCAGGAAGACACTGTATTGTTTCTCTATTCTTACTTCATTCTCTCTCCTCCCAAGTGTGATATTAATCATCTATGGTAGAAAAATGTAAATTCTTCTATAATGAGTCACTACACTTAATTTTTCAATATCATTTCTCAATTTTTTCCAATATTTCACTATTATGAATAGTTTCAAATATTATATGTAGTTTTGGTCTATTTTTATATTATTATAACTTATTTCATCTAGAGTTAAATTAATATGTTGTATTAGATGATAATTAAGTGTATATTATTAGGTAGATTGTGCATATACCATTCCTTTATTATTCATCTTTCTATGCATCAAAAGATAATCAAGAGTGGTTAGGCTCATGTGTTACACTCATTATATAATAAAATGAGGATTATGTTATTCATGTGAGATGTCCATGGGCAGTCATAGTAGTGAGTTGGTGGGATTCAAATGAAATGGATTTTTTTCCTTTGTAATGTTTCTTTGAAGATTAATGGACATGATATTTTTTATAATGTGTTGATCCATGGGATGATATGTCGTACATGGTTCCTTGGTAATGTGATGGGTGTAACCAAAGATACAATGGGGAGATAAGTCCCCCGAACACATGTGAGGGAGATATGTTTTTAGTTTATGAGTTTTATGTCTTTCATAGTTATATTAAAAACATTTCCCGATTTCAACTCAACATTGGGATGAGATTTTTGTGTTCATATAACCATATAACAGGGACCATAAAGTGTTTTTGATAACATATTTCCTATCATTAACCTTCATATATGAGTGAGACTTGTTGGATAATGATAAATGCCAATTGAAAGAAGGAACTACTAATATGAATGGACATATAATACAAGTGGTGGTTGAGATCACATGATAATATTTGATTCTCATCATATTTTGATATTGTTGGGCTATTGAACCAATGGTTTAATTGAGAGTTAGTTTATCAAGAACCATGTCTTATTTTTGGTGGGATTTTATTTCTAAATATCTTCTATAATTATGTGGAATGTACATCTAGGTTATGTGATGGTATTTGACTCCATAGGTTATCAAATTTTTTAAGGAAAATGGAATATATTTTATGGTAGAAAATTGGTAAATTTTACCATTTAGAAACTAGATGATTCTTTTAAATTGATCATCATGATTTGATGAGATTTTGTGTAATAGTATACACTTTTTTGTATCAAATAGTATTAATTATTATACAATATATATAATCTTATAAATTTATATATATTCTAAATACACTATTGGTGTTGGACTATTGATTAAATATAACCTCTATGTTACATTTGAGAGTCATGTAGAGTTTATTATTTTTGATATAGGTAGGTATATATTCTTGACGTATAGAGTTGAGTGGATGGAGGTGTAGTAGCTTCATCAGTAGGTAGTTGCTGGTTTTTGAGAGCTCTACCTAGTGGTTCCAATATTCCAAAATGAAGGTGTTTTTTATGGTTCGATTTTCATTTAATTTATAATTGGATAATTTGTACGCCGATATTATATTGTGTTTATTATATGATAATATAGTTATTTTTTCAAACAATTCATTTTGATTTGATTATTTATTTTATTATATTTATTTTATAATTTTGATGGTATTATATTTATTATGGTTCATTTGTATTGGGTATAGTCTACACACTATCATTTTCTATACACTTACAGATTTTTATTATCCTCTTTAAAATTTGGATGTTTTTTTAGTTCAGTGGGTATCCAAATTGGCTTTTGTTGTGGTTTAAAGGGTATAGGATGATACAGTTTCTATAATTTTAACCTACATTTCTAATAATATTTTTATCATATTTATCATATCTATTAGTTTTTATTTACTATCAACACTCACATAATTAGTGTTCAGTCACCTTTACATAATTAATATAATATCATCCCATGTTTTTTGAAACTTTTAAAATCCATTGGAAAATGAAATTTTGGATTGGTGGGTTGGAAATATTTCAAACCCATAAATAGAATGTAATTTCGAGTTTAGAAAAACCATAAGATATTGTTTTTGGATGGGATTGTATGTTGATGATGTTTCCTTAAATCTTGGATGTGTTTCGGGAGCTTCATGCTTGCATAGCTCAGTTTAGGAGTTGTATGTAACGCCCCGACCCCAGCTACCCAGAGTCGGTGCATTACTTCGTAACATTGGCATGATCACAAAAGATCAAGTCTCGAAAGACCGATTAGTTTAGTAGCCTTGGAAACACTAGATACATTCGTAAACGTTACATTACATCATAAAGTGAAAAACTACAATAACAAAGTCTCCATAGTCCACACTCATATCCTCTTCTGACTATCCCTGCAGGTCATTCATAAAATACTTCTTCACATCCTGGAAAATATTAAAACATTGAAAGGGGTGAGCTCAGATGCTCAGTAAGGATAACAATATTGCGGAAGCTTTCATAAATAAACATAAACATTTAAGGCAATGTATAACTAAAACAAAAGCCTTATAAACTTGAACATCAACATAATATGGCAAAAGTAAAATGAGATAATTCCATTTACTTCTTCACATGGATATTCTACTGGTCGAATAAACACATGCAATATCAATAACCACTTTCATAATGATGGAATGCATAATTCCAGACTATCATAACCACGTGGTCAAGGCCTCGTGCCAAGGCCACAAATAAGATTTTGTCAAGGCCTCGTGCCAAGACACTAGTTTGTCTCATGAGACCTGCCGATGCATCGAGGAGCTATAGTGGGCTCCACCCGTCACTTATTAAGTCCAATGCATTCCTCATATGAATAGGTTTAAACATATCATAAACCATAACATAATTGTATCACATAAAACATGCATAAAGGAAACATAACATTTCCACATTTCAATCACAAGATATCAATACAACACATTGATATAGTAAAAATTCTTTCAAAACCATTTTCAATACCAAAATAAAAGAATGTTAAAACTTTGTATTTATTTTTCATTAAAAAAAAGTGATGGATTGTAAAGGAAGCCGAAACTCAAATAATGGTCACGGCGGCGGAGAAGTCATTGTCGCCTCATAAGTACGGAAAGAAAAACATTCCCTTTTGTCGTTTAGTAAACGCTTCGTATAAAAAAGATTCCTTTTGAATAAACGTAAAAGTCAAAGGGGTTTATACACCGTATAAAATAAAGTTGTGTATAAAACAAAATATGCCTCAATGAAAGGAGATTGAGACGAAGTCCTTAAAAAGATTATTTTTAAAATAAAATAGATCTATTATGTGTATTCACAATAGGTACACATAAAAAAAGTAAAAATACAGAATAAGACATAATAATATCATGACACAATTTGAAAGTAGGAGATTAACCCAAAGAATGGAAATTGGGTTAAGAAGTTCCCTTACCTCGTGTCTGACTTGACTCAACCGTTCTTTAACCTCTTGAATAATAAACTAGAGTTAATATATACCTTATTAAGAACCATTTTCAACTTAATTATCCTTATTATATCACTTATTACAATGATATGAACATTATGTAATTATTTAAGTTAATAACGGTCGTTTTGTCGATCTTTGGTACTTGAGTCAACAATAAGCTTCTTATAATTACAAGTTGTTTATGTGGTGAAATATACATTATATCCAGAATTATATTCATTATTTAGATGTCATATATATCTTATATATCCAGTATATACATTCATTTATAATATTACGTAACATTTAGAGGTAAGAAATGAAATGCACCGTTCATGGAGACGGTAAGCCGTACGTACGCATGAACGCTACTTTCATTTCAATTTCATATTTAATGGAACTAAATCATAATGATATAAATGTATAATATAATTCCAGTATAATATAGTGTATAATACCATTTACTCCATCCTTTATACATCCCACATATGGCATTAACGATTCAAATCACTTTGAGGGGGCTGTAGTCCGCACTTCCTAAAATGAAATTATCGCGTTTTACCCATAATGGAAATCATAAAGTATGCCATAAATGAGAAATACAGAAGCATAAGGAAAACATAAACATAATATATATATCATATATGAAAATAGTGTCATCAAAATGGCCACCATTATAGGTGTTAAAAGAATTTGAACAATCATCGTTTCGGGAGGCAAAATTTCGCCATCCACGGAAACCGTATGTTCTTTAACCATTAGATGTAGGTGTGTGTAAGTGTAGCTCGAATCCTTCTTATAACAACATCCTAGTATATTGAGGATACTGGTGTTGTTACAAAAGAAATGAATAAAAGAGTTTAGGGGGTTGGAGAAACAAAATAAAACAAATGAACATGAGAAAATGAATTACCTTTAAAAGTGCAACTCTTTTTGGTTTGAGCCTAAAGGCTTCATTTGAAAGGATTATGCCCAAAGGGAATCCTCTAGGATGAGGAGAGGGATGTGGAGAGAGTAAGTGGGCAGGGTTTGGCCGAGCCAATGGCTTTAGAAGTGTGTGAAATGAGGTAGAGGTGGGGGCCTTTTATAAGAGGAGAGGAGGGGCACTTTTGGAAAGTAAAGAAACATTACTTTATTTGAAAATGTGTTTCGGTTTTAAAAGGTCCCACATTCATATAATTCGTGGATAAGGTGATAAGGCTTCTAAATCCACTCATCCAATTGGTTTTGGCCATGTGTAAGTTTTAGAGTTTTCATTATCATTCCATTTTATTTAAATCGTCAAATAATGAGGTCATCGCCACATCATAATGATGTCATAAATAATTTAATTTATTTAATGTCTAAAAATTATAAAAAAAATACTATGATGTAGGAAATCTTTTTAGATTTCTAATGAATATTTATAGTCAAAATTTGGATTTGTGTAACCCTACTTAAAAATTGTTTTAGTAAAAAAATTTATGTTAGTGTCATTTTCACTTTAATATTAAATAAAAAGAAATTTATGTTATTTCCCAACAAAAGTGGATTCATGGGGTCCCCAAGTTAGGCCATGGCTTGTCTTGGTCGGCCATGACACAACCAATGAGGTTGGGACATGTGTCTAGGTAATTTAATATTATTAAAGTATTATTTATACCTTAAACTACCCTAATTACCACTAATCGCGATTAAGAACTTAATAAGTTACTATTCACCCAAAAAATTATTATAATCTCATTGAACCACATTTTACATACTAATGACAACCATGTATGTCGGATTTTCAAAATTCAATACACATTAGTGGTAAACTTTCATTTAACTGAAAAATCAGTTTGCTTGATTACCACTTAGTGGTTTCACTATTCATCAAAAATTGAAGTTTTTCAGAACAAGGCCAAAATTTCACCCTAAGCTATAATTGATATTACGAATTCAAAAATGATGTCTGTTTTAAAAAATTCCAAACATATTAGTTGCATTAATTAATTTTATAATTAATTCCCGCTGTCACAACAAATAGCGTGTTTTTAAGAAACAATTTATATCAAAAGATTGGCAATTGTTTATGTCCAATTTCAATGTTAAATTAATTCTAATGACCACCATTGGATAAAATGGTAAAAATATATTCTAATTATACTCTAAAACCACTAAATAGTATAATTTATCACTATTAATTATTTTTATTAAAAAAGTTGTTTTAAGTATTTTTCACTATTCATAAAAATTTGGAAGTTCTCGGAAAATTACAAAAAATTCAACATAGGCTAATTTCAATATTAGGAATACAAAAATAAAGTCCATTTTGAAATATAAAATTTCTATAAATTTAAAAGGTGGTTATTACTATTCATAACGGCTACTTTGATTAGTTGCGGTGTGTTAGAACTCGAACTTGCGTACAATGCAAGCTATTGCATTATTGAATGAGAAGCGTATCGTGGAAGCTCGGGGTGTTACATTGTAGGCCTGGGTGCATGGTTGGAGCATGGTCAGTACTAATTGTGAGTGTAGATAATGTGGTCTATTCTTTTAGTGGAACATGGTATGATTAAATAATGTGATTTATAATTAAAAACCATATGGTTTCTAGGTATAATTGAAGATGTTTCCACATGGTTGGTTCATAGTTTTCCTAAATGTGTGATGAAACCATGCCATTTGGGCGTTCTTAGGACATTATTAATGCAAAGAAAGTGTTTTATTTTTCAAAAATTATGACCAAACTGTGTGGTTGGGTGGTAATTGGAAATTGAGGCTAGCATTACTAGAATAGATTATTCGTAATCATGTTTCCAAACCATTTTATTCATTAAAAGAATAAAAGAATATCAATTTTACCCACTGGTCGTAAATGAGGATCACTCGATTTTATTCCTCATTCAGGACATGTAGCCCTCCTACAGACCCATATTCCTCTTCTATTTCTTTATGGTTTTTATTTCCAAATAATGGAAAAAACCCCATGTTTGGGAATTAATTATGTCTTTCAAATAATTTTGATACATTATGGATTTTAACATTCTCTAGGATTTCTAAAGATATTATCGATTCTATCATATATGTAGTTTGAAGAGCACATAAACTATAAATAAGAACATATATATTCTTATAGTGGTTCAAGAAATAATGATCTCATGTATACTCCACTAGTTATATCTCTACAGGTATGGTGATTTTATGTATACATATTTCTCATATCACAATACCTTTAACCCTGATAATAGGTAGTAGAAACCTTTACAACATATGTTTATATGACATTGTAGTTCTATTGCAGGGAATCGAGTATCTATAGATTAGTCTGAGAAGCTAATATTCTTCCATGACTTCATTTGAGAAGCTAAAACATAAATAAATTGGATGAGTTTGATTTTATTGAATTGATAGGTTTTTGTACAATTTATGAAGAAATAACAGAATATGTATATTTTTATTCAATAAAAATATCATTAATAATGAATATCTTTTAAGATATCCTGATTGAAAATGATCTTCAAAAAATTAAGTAACAAACAGACAACAATAGTTACAAGATAATGTAGAAATATTTAAGAATTCACATTATAGTTTATTTAGAATAACCGAGTCGTTCATTTTTTTTTATTTTCTATAGATATATATTCAAAAAGATATCACATTAATATAGTGGTATATAAAGATAGATACCAATAAATATTTATATATACATATTGGATTTCATTCAATTGATAAGATTCATGATTGTTCCTTGAATGATCACAATCATTCAAATTTAAATAATTTACGAGTTTCACAAAATCCCTTAGAAATAATCATTATTTAATATAATGAAGAAAAGGATTTGAATCGGTTATAAAACAACTTTAACATGATATTTATATCAATTTATACCATTTAAGAAATCATGTAAAAAACCATTAAATAAAAAATACATTATTGAATAGTAATGTTTGGGTGTCCTTCATGTAACGAAAATAAGCCAAAAAAAGGTTGGAAATGTATGGTTAATCACAAAATTATGGTTGACATACCATATGTTAGTTTCCTCAAATGTAGAGTTGCTTGGTAATTTAGGGTTTCTAATATACTACTTCACTTTACTAAATCATAGAGTTCCATTCAAATGTATTTTTCTGAACAATTATTTTACAGTACAATTTGGTACAAGATCCACGTGTGTTTCTTCAAACATTTCATTTTTGGACCATATGTTATGGTTACAAACATAAAGTATGAGCAATTATTTCATAATACTTTCAAAACACTTCTATATTACATTGAAAAATATTATATCCCATAAATAAGATAATCCTCTCAATAAATATATTCATGAAAAATAGGTAAATTATCATAATCATTAAAATAAATAGGGGAATTTGTAATAATCAAAACAATTAATATTTATAAAGTGTTGTTGAAACAATAAATTCCCAACATCCTCCATTTTATGATGAAAAAAACTCATAATATAACATAGAAAATATTGTAATTGTGAATATAAATGTAATAACATCTTTAAAAAGATACAATGGTTATTATTATTAATGTATAGAGGAAATTCATTCCATATATTTTGATAATAGAAAATGATAATTAAATAATAGGGTCCATAATATAGTTTTCTCCTTATTTAAGGCCACATTTTTTGATATAAAAAATAATCAAGATGAAAATATATTAATACACATTCAATGTATAATATAACTATAAATTAATGTATCATTATAATAATAATAAAAATGAGATATGTGTTCTGGTAGTAGAAACAAAATGAAATATTAATAACTAAAATGATTTCTTTGAAAGATATGTAGGAAAATAAGTATCAAGTTTACTGAATTTTTTTAAAATATATGGGGATTCTAAATGTGAAAGGTTTGGTTCATAATAGTTTTCATGCTATGGTGAAAATTGAACTACCTGAAAAACTACCTTCAATTATACCAATTTTCATTGTAAAATATTAGAATGGTTTCCATCCAGATGTATTATAAATTCGCATTAGAACTCACCCACCATTAAACATTCAATCAGATTGACTTTGAGGAAGTCATGAATCGTTTCATTGGTATTTTAAAACATGTCAACATTTTCACACAACTAATTATTATGTAATATAATTTTGGGTTCACTTGAGGTTGACATATTTACATGTTCTCTATGCTAATCTAATATAACATTCTAAGGAGTACTCATATATTTAATTGATTAAATACAACCATTCATATAAGACATCGTGATAATAATTTTCTGATACCTCTTGATTAAATATGGAAATGTTTGAGAAGCATAGGTAGATGATATGAATTGACATGATCTATTCCTGAACAACTCAAACTGATTTCTTCAATAATTATTTAAATCCCGAAACTCTATCTTTAAGACTCATTCTACATTCCATTTTCCATATGGATCTATTATTTATTTATCAATATGAATTTGATCCCTCCATTATAGCTAAGGATTATCCATTATTCAACTTACTAAATGATAAATAAACATTATCATGAATATATATAATCTCTATAGACATAGAATCTGTTTTTTCAAATTATTATTTAATATATTAGACTATTTTATCATAATATATTTCAGTGGTATTGGGTACTGATATTCAAAATTTCTCATATTCATAAGAAGTTTCCTTAACATGTTATTTTTCAGGAGATTATGGCTCATCTTGTTCGTGTATGTTACTTTGTAGTTCTTCAAGAGTGATTGAGACTCTTAAAAACAATGATGGAATATCCTCTCTTATTTCAGTAATGTCAACTTCTAGGTTCTAATTTGATGGTTGTTATCTTTTCCTATGTAGGTTGAAAAGGATATCATTATTTAATTTGTACGAATATACCTCATCTTGAATAGATGTATCATATCTGAGTCTCCTTTTTATTGGTCGAAAAAAATATTCTACACTAGAATCACCAATTCCATCCTTACATAAGAGAACCAATCTAGTTTATTTCATATTTCCTTACTCATCCTACGAAATATGACCAGACTCCTATTGGTCATCAGTACCATCATGAAATAGTTTTAATTTTACTATGATCCAAATGATACCTATCTTTCATAAATTCACAACATTATGAATGTTAATATGATTATACTTATTGTGAACATATACATGAAAAATATTATTCCTTATATATAGTAGAAAAGTAATAATTCATCCATATGGATGGGCTGAAATCTGTGCCCCTGATGGAACATAGTGATTCATATATCAAAGAATATACCTGGGGAGGATTATCATTTTATCATTAATGAAAATAAAAATTATATAAATGTTAGGATAAAGAATAATTTCATATTAGAAAATTATTTAGAGCTTTCCGGACTATAAGACCATGACCACCACCTTACGGTCAGACTCGGGTTCCTAACAAAAAATTTCAGCATCAAATTTGAACCAATGATAAATGAAATTATATATTCTGACATGTTTCTTTTACCTATAATGGATTTAAGAACATAATGAAACAATATTTAATTAGGAAATTTAATGTTCTAATAAATTTCAACATTGTTAATGGAGATATCTTTTTTATCTACTCAGGAAGTGACAATATAATCTGTTTCCCCAAATCTAAATTGATTATTTTTAGATTAATGGTTGAAATCTAACTCAAAATTGAATTCAATATGTTTTTTTAAAAAAGAATTCCAAAAATTAAAATGCAACGGCTTACTATTTTAAATGTTTCATCTGATAAAGATTGTTAAAATTAACAAATTATGCCTCATAGTTTTTTCTGAATAGGACACGCTTTCATTTTGAGTAATCTAGTTTGAATTTATCTATCCTCTTACTCGTCATTATATATTAGAATTTAAAGGTAGAAGGTTTGTTTTATATGGCTTCTAAGGAAGAACATATCTCTAGATGGTGAATGTGTTTGATATATGAGGTTAAATAAGAGAGTGAGAGGAATGTTTTTATGAATGTTTCTGGGACATGGTTCTTATTTATCGATCCAATTAACTCATTATAATCGATATTATTTTTTATTTTGAAATGATGGGATTTTTCCAAAATTAAAAAAAAATCATGTTATCATTTAAAATATTTATAATGAAATAATTATATGAATAAAAAACAAAAAATTTCGAATAATGAAATTAGTGAATATAATTAATAAATCATTATTTTAGATTAAAAATTCATAACTCCACCTTAATAAAATAAAAAAATATAGTGGTAAGTTGTTTATTAAAAATATCAGCAAGTTGATATTTTGTATTTAAAATTCTAAAGCTACATCCTTTTTAGAAACATGATCTCTTTGAAAATGATTTCTTATATCAATTTTCTAGTTTAGTGAGTGATAAAAATTATTTTTGTTAAATAAAGTGCACTTTTATTATCTAACTAATGTGTAATATTATTAAAATTATGTTTGAATTTTAGTAAAGTGTGTTTCTTTGACAAAAAATGGTTCAAAATAGATACAATAAGATATATATTCTACCATGGTTGTTTATAGAGTAATTTAATGTTGTTTAGTACTCTACCATGAAACTAATGTTTTTAATAAATGTGATAGGTTCTTGATAATATTTTTCTATACAATATATATCCTATAATATTAACATCTTAATATGAAATTAAATTAAAACTATGCATTTTTTTGTAACATATTTATTGGAAATAGTTCTTTTAAGTATATATATATTATTTTAACAATAATAAGATGAGATTCTTATGGTTTTGGATGAAATTTAATGAATTGGAAAAATGAAGCCATTATATTTGGAATACTAGTAGTAAGATAAAATAAACTATTAATCAGAACACCATATAACATGTTTTCAATTGGGTTTCCAGCTTTGTCCAACTCATGGTTTACATTAATACACATGGGAGATGTGTAATTATTTATTTTTTCTAGTCCAATTTTTTATATATAAAATAATAATGTATTTTCATGGATTTAAAACATTTATATATATTTTTGATACATTTTATATTCTATAATGAAATTTAATTCTCCAATTATACTAATTTAAAATTATTTTGACATAATATATGAAAAATTATTTGACGTATTTTTTATCCAAATATAACATAATCTACATAAATTCATATTAATGATATATTTTAGAAAATATATTTTTCTTAAAAATACTAGGATCCGCTAACACTATAGAAAACCCATTTTCCAATAAAAATGAACTTTATTTTTCATACAATGCACAAGGTGATTATTTAAGCGAATAAAGAGATTTTGTAAGTTTGGAAACAAAATTTAAAACATGAGGATACAAAAAAACCAATGGAAGTTCAATATAAACATCATCTATTAAATATCGGTTTTAAAAAGAAAATTTCACATCTGTCTAATATAATTTAAAATTTATATGAGATGCCTAATATATTAGTATTTTAATTTCCTCTAATATAGAAAATTGTTCAATGGTTTCATCATAGTATATGCGAACATCATGATTGTATTCTTTTTCTTCAAATAATGCTTTATTTCTAGTAATAATCTCTTGATCGTCCAATTTATTTCTATAATTCCATTTGGTTGCTATTACTAGATAATTGGTTTTTCTATTCGCTAATTCTCAAAATTTATTTCTATATAATTGATTAAATACTTCTTACATATCCGTTGACCAATGGTAATCTTTTAAATAATCATTTATAGGCTTAGGTTCTAATTTTTATAGAATAAGAGAAAAGTCATATATATTTTCTATATTTCTTTAAATTCACACTCATGCGTCAAGATTTATTATATCATTTTCAAATAGAATATCATTTCAGGTTCTAGATTTTCTAGGTAAGACAATTTTTGGTTCAGCAACATAATATTCTTATATAATGGATTGAATTTCATTTTTTTAGTTCCATATTCAGACTTTTGTGATTCAAGCCTCATGTGGTAAAACAAAGTCAAAAACTTATTTTCTTTGATCGTTCCTTTAATCAAATGGGTCACATTTATAAAAAATCACATGAAATGATTTTAAAACAATCCCTGAATATTTATCATACACTCTCTAGTCTTTGGATGTTCTATGATATACTATAATAACTCCCTCAGTATCCTTTGGATCGAATCTACCATGCTTTACCTTATTAATAATGATATACAACACACATCGAAATACTATAAAGTAAATTGACTTAGGGTTTCAATTAATGCAATGTTTATAAGGTGACATTTTAATAAGATATATTATTAAAAATATATTCTTTATACACCAGGCTATGATTACATATGCTGCCCAAAATATGTATAATGGATATATTAATTTAATATAATCCTTTCTATATCTGAATTTTTTTTATTCATTATATAAAAAATTCAATTTTTTGGAGTTATTGGGGCAAAGAATTTGTGTTTAATACCTAAATTTGAGAAGAAGAAAAAATTAAATTCTATATTATCAAATTCTCCACCATGATCACTTCCAAATGAAATTATTTTAAATCATTCTTCATTTTTAACAATTATACAAATCAGCTTAAAAAAATAAAACTCTTCATGTTTAAGTATAAGAAATTAAAACCATGTAAATAATGACAAATCATCAACTAATGAATAAAAATAAAATGTTCCATCCAAACATGCTACCCATGATTGTTCGAAAAAAATCAATGTGGATATGTTATAGTTGTTTAGATTGAGAAAATTTTTTAATTGATTTGAAAGACTATTATTTTATAAAAATTTTACATGCATCAAAAAATATATCATTACCAAATTTAATACATTTATATTCAAAAACAATGTGCTTTTGAGACAATTTATATAAATTAAATCCATTACAATGTCTTATTATTCCATGCCAGATCTAAGAATAAATTTTCCTAGAAGGAAAAAATTATTATTTTTGATTACATAAGGAATCAAGATCTAGGGAATAAAAAACATCATTTATAGGTTATCAAAATTTATGAAGTTCACCATTAATTTTTTATAGAATTTTTAGAGAAAAAAACATAAAAAACATCATCACATAGTTGATATGTAATTATCTAGTTCTGATTTAGAACATAAACATATCTTAATTTGTTTATTGTAATTATCTTTTGATCATAAATAGATTTACCTCCAAATATTATTCATTTATCATTGTCTCTAAATGTGAGTATTTCACCATTCATTTTTTCATATATATTTAAATTGGAAGTGTCTCCACACATGTTTGTTAAGGAGCCATTATCAAAATACCTTACACAATTTATGTTATTTTGGTAACTTACATAAAAATGAATTTTAACAATGGGTTTTTTGGTACCCATATTTTATTGGGTAGAGAAATTTTTTGAATAAGATATCTGGGAATCTAGATTTTCCTTATTTTACAAGATTTTACAATATATGTTTCCAAAAAAATATAAACATAAGTTTTTTTAATCCCACTAAAATGATGTTTTCATTGTTCTTATAAAAATGTACATTCACTATAAGTAGAAATATGTAGCATTTTTTGAACTATTTGTGAAATATTTTTTACATAAATTTGATTTTTTACCCTTTATTCCTATTCCATATTATTTTTCTTAATAATAGTATTTCAATGCATCCAATTTAGATACTTTTTCTCTTTAGTTAATATATTTGAATAACATTTTAATAATTATAATTCATCTTTTAATTCATTTAGTTTATTTTAATGAAAAGTACAGTTTGATTTAGATTTAATAGTATTTTCTTTTAATTCATCATGTTGTTTTAGAAATGAACCCTTTTCAAATAAAACAACGTTATGAACATTTTTTAGTGACCTATGCATTTTTAGTAATGATTTATATATTCCTTAATTCATTCAAAAATAAGAAGCTAATTTTCAACTTGAGCAGCAAATAGAATCAAAAGATTAAGGATAATAGTATTTTACCTCAAATTTTTTTATATCTATAAAGAACATGTTTTTATTTAGATTTTTTAGTTCCATTTCTGAGTCATATTTAGAGGAGTAGCTGGAGACATCAGACACACTCAAATTATACTTCAAATCACTTTTCCCTTTATGATATTAATTGTTTTATTTTTATTTTTCTTTTCATTATTTCTCAATAATTCTTTTAACAGAGGGATCATATGTCTAATTTGACCCATATATTTTCACAACTAACATTATACTTCTATATATCCTTTCTCGTTTTTCTTGAAATATTTTTTTAATGTTCTATTTTCTTATATAATTTGACCAATTTTTTAGCAAACTGAGAAAGTTGTATTTTAGAATCTGAGAAATCTAAATCTTATGATATTTTGACATCCACATTAAAATTCATTTCATGATTATTAGATATAACTTTATGTTATGTATTTTTCCAACAATATTCTTATGATTTTAATCTTCAATAGGAATCTAGTATTCATACATCAATGTGGATCCAATAAATTATTTTATTGTCTAATATTTGACTAGTGTTGATTTTCATATAGTAGATGATATTCTAAACCATTTTGATAGTAATAATTTGATTACTTTTTGTACTTTATCTATTTTTGAAGTTGATGATCATAAGGAAACAACATCATTCACTGTTATTTCAATAACCCATTTAAATAGCTTATTCATTCACAATTATACATTTTCATGGGGTGAAACATCAGTTTGACAATATCATAACTCAATTGTTTAAAATTTCTGTTTCATTCATAAGAAACATTTATTGTCTTCCACATTTCATAAAAAGCATCACATTGAAAGAATTTATGGAATTCATCATGAACAAGAATAAAAATGATATTATTAATTTATTTTTTTTGGTTTCATAATAAACATCTTTAATAAAATCTAATATTTCCATTTTTTCATGAATTATATACAATGTTATAATATTTATTTAAAATTTAAATACAATATTATATGTATACATATGATCTTACAAGATTTTCAACATCCATGGTTATCACCATTGAAGTGTATATCACATTTCATTGACATACCATCTCTAGGATCTTCCATTTACTTCCATATATGTGTATAACATATACTTTGATCATTCTATAGATTAACTAATTTATTTAAAAATATCTTGACTTTGAAAATTTATTAGTTTTAATAAAAAAAATGATACATAAGAGGGGGTGAATTGTGTATTTTTTATAATCTTGTTAGATTATATATTTTTTCTTTATTTTTCATTTATGGATATATACAACGTTATCATCAGTAAGTAGATTGAGTAGTATAAAAATTGTAAATAATATCCCATAAATCGTTATAGTTGTCTAAGTCACAAAGATTCCCTAGTACACTCAACCAATGCTCACACAAAGAGCATGGTGATTTTCACTAAAAATTCCCCTTGTCACATGACCTTCATAAAAAAGTTTAGGATGTTAAAATTATTACAAAAAGGATTTATATATCCTTATAGTTCTATTACAAGGAATCAAGTATCCATAGATTTGTTCAAGAATCTTATACTCTTCCATGACTGAGTCTGAGTTTCCAAAACTCTAATTAACTAAACGAGTTTCATTTCATTGAATTAATAGGGTATTATAAATAGTTTCAGAAACAAATGTGAGAATACAAATATTCTTCACTAATGATAAATTTATAAATTAAAGAATAACATTGACAATATCCTAGTTGTGAATGATCTTCAATAAAAGTAGAAAAAACAAAAATTGTTACATATCATAATGTTGAAATATATGTTTCTTAAAAGCGACATTTCATAACAATAACAATGTCATTTGGTCTTTGCCTTATTACATTAGTTCTATATTATAATGAATATTTCATACATTTTGTTGTATATAAAGAAAAAATACATTAACAATTTCTACAAAAATCATGGAATTAATTTGATAGGATAGATCCATGAATATGGTCTGATAGATAAAAATACTTATAATTTATATCATATATGATAGTCGTAACTTCACACAAAAACATGAAATTTTTTTTCTTTTAAATACATTAATTTGAATCAGTTATAATACAAATTTAACATGATATTTACATACACTAATGCCAATTCAAAAATCAGAAAAATTATCATTAAAATTAAAATTCATCATTGAATAGTGAAACATGTGGTTAATTAATATAATGAAAAACAGAAAATGTAAGGTTGTAAATTTATTGTTGATAAAAAATATAAAGTTAATGAAACATATGTTTGTTTCTTAAAATGTGGGGTTCCATGAAAACATTGTTTTGTTTTTCCATAAATTCCCTATTCTAAAACATAGTTTCTGTCCAAATGTCAGATTTTTGAGTGATACTTTTACTGCGTTATAGAATATAGGATCCATTTCTATTATTTCAAAGGTATAGTCTTTTGAATCATACATTACACATAAAATGGTAAGGTATTACCAATGTTTCCAAAATAATTTCAAAACATATCCGAAATACATTAAAAAATATTATAACCCATAAATAAAATAGTCTTATCAAGAAACATATTCCTAAAAAATAATTAATTTATTTTCTTCAATAAATTAAATTGGGAAGTAGTGATAATAAAAATCACTATGATTTATATACTATATTTGAGATAAAACAATCACAATAAGGGTGATTTCAATTCATTATGATAATGAATCAAATTACATCAGATGTTTTAGAATCATAGTTCTAATTCTATTACATTTATTAAAAAATTTCTGTATTTCATTTACTTATTTAAAGATTATTTTTTTGAAAAAGAATATAATAAAATTTTAATTCACTCATTTTGTTCGTATAATTTCACTAATTTCATTTCAAATAAAAGGCTGAAAGTGGTTGATAGAATCATCTTAAAAATGAGGTATGAATTGTAATTATTATCCCAAATATTTTTCTCATTTTTTTGTTTATCCTTTTCCTCACATATCTCCTTCCATGAATTGATACTAATATGGGAAATACAATAATTTAAATTCTTATAACACGACCATGACAATCCATAAACTTATTATCATTTCTAAAGGGATTGTTACCTCAATATAGATAACTCCATTTGGTGTGTCCTATTAATTTTTCTTTCTATCCTTTACATGTTTTTATCTAAAATACCAATAGCGTGTGTTGGTGTTATTTTCTAAAAAGAGAAATTATTAAATTTTTGTAAATTAATTACTTAAACTACAATATGAAATGTACACTTACTGTTACTCTCATTAACTATGAGTGAGGTGACTAATGGAATGGTTTTCTTTTATAAATTGAATTCAGACATACATTCCATATGTTAAATCCTATATTTATGCCTTGTTTGTTTAATTAATCAACCTTATGTGTTATGAGCATTCCCTTTTCTAGTAGGAGTGTTTTCTGAAATAAATGAAATTTTAAATATATTAATACCACTCATTTAATCTTTCATCATTATAATAAGATTTTAAATTAACTAGTCAAATTGAACACAACGTGATGTATGTTGGTTCATTGTATAATAAAATGGGTAGAGTGAATTTAATTGAATTGTAATAGGTCATTTATATTTTTTCTAGAACAATTTATTACATTTAGATGACATTACCAATGATTTGGATCATGATACATGGATTTGGAATAGATATTTATCATGGCCTTTTTAGCTATTAAAAGTAGAATTCCTCATAAAAAAATTATAATAACCCTTAGTTGATACATTTATTCATTATACATTATACCCTTTATAATCTCATTGGTTGAATAAATTTACATAAATCGTAAAAGACACTAAGAATACTTCCTTATAATTTTTTGGTTGCGATAAAACGTAAAATATAATTATATCTTTCCTTGAAAATTATTTGGACTACTAAAATGGAATTCATTGGATGGTCTCAATGGTTGAGTGATATTGTATGCATTTTTGGAAATACATGTATTAATTATATAAAATTCATTGGATAGTCTCATTGGTAAAATAAAATTATATCATTCCTTGATTGATATTTAGATTCATAATAATGAATTCCCTAGATTGGATCAGTGGTTGAATAAAATTAAAGACACTTTTAGTGATACATGGATTCCTAAAAAGAAAAACATTGGAAGGGATCATAGGTTAAATAAAATTATTTCATTTCTTGAGAGATAATTGGATTCTATAAATGGAATGACTTTTATGGGATCATATGTTAAATGGAATTATACCATGTGTTGGGTGATACTTGGGTTCTGATACAGAATTACTAGGATGGAGTCATATGTTGATTTCAAATATATACACCATGATATATACTTGTATTATTGATATTTAATGTCATATATGGGTTCATAGATCAAGTTATTTTATATTAGTCTTCATTTTTATTTATTTGATTAGAATTTTTTAAATATTTGTTTCTATGAAACATTAATAACTACATTTGGTCATCATTATATTCATATTTCTTGGTTTCTACTTGTGTACCACATGAATTGTGTTACAAATGGACCCTAGGGGTTATTTCCATGAGTATTATTTAAAATTAACCATCATTATGTTCAAATATATTCGAATTTATCTGAGGAATGTATAATTGGATAGGTTAACCATAAATATCCTGAGACTAATTTCGTTTATATTTTCCTTAATAAACTAAAATTGATATAGCTTCTCAATTTTTAATTTTTTATTAAAATAATATCCAAAAATAGGCACCATTAGTGGTGTCCTCCAACATTTTTCTCACACAATGTTCAGGCAGCTATTTCGTACATGGACAGATCTCCTTAGTGTGATATATGACATTCCTCTTGCTTCTTTGTTGTTCTATCATTCGAGGTATAGTGTAATGTCCCAGAAATTCCATGTAATATTTTAATTTATATGGAATTATTTCAATTCTAGACGCTTTAATGACACCTCATTCTGAGGCTCGATGATCCAATAATAGAATTTCAAACCTTTTTTATGTTTGTTTAAATAAATGTGAAAGAGGGTTTTGATAACATTAAAACCATTTCTCAGATTAATAATATGAGGGAACCATAGAACTTAGAACATCGGGATTCATCAAGAATGGACCTAACATCGATCAGTGAGGGTTGATAGGAAAACATTGTTTTCATATTTTTTAGAAGGAAAATAAAATAACTTAAAATGTTATTTTTCTGTTTTTTCTCACCACTGAGTGATGGAACATCAATAATGTGGTGTGGCGATGAGGCGAAGATGAAACACATTAAATGAATCACATTAATGAGGCTATTTAAATAATGATTAATGAACTCAAAAAGCAGTGTAATAGAAATGTTGCGATGCATTTATCTTTTAATGAGATAATGGGTTGTAGAAACAATTTATGATTAAGTAATTTCTTTGATGAATCTACGCTGAGGAATCCTCTCCAACAACGAATGAAGAAAAAATTCCACTTCCACTATTCAATGGATTTCTAGCAATGTGGGTGGAGGATCAAGAACAGAAAATGAAGGTGTGTGACCTTGCACTTTTAGAAAAATGTATTTCCTAGGTAGGGGTTACTTTTTGTAATTTGAATTCCCAATTCATCTTTCTAAAAAAATGAGTATCGATTAACCCCTTAATAGGGTGATCTTCTGATCGCTTGTTCTTGTGAGATGGTGAGTATTCTCAGATTTTTTTCATTGGGATTAATTTTTGTCAGATTCTTAATCTTCCTCCCATGTTTTAAAAACTCTAACGCTAAAGGTACGGGTTGACACGAATAATTCATGGGCCCCTACTTCGTGGGGGTTCTTGTATGTTCATTTTGGTTGAACCTCTGAGTTTATGGAGGATAATTTTCAAGGATTTACCAGGGAAGAAGATACCCCAATGAGGCTTGAGGCACCGACGTTCCGATGAACGGACCATCAGAGTGGACCTGGTGGTTCGCGGAAAATCCTAACGGTGTGTTGGAGGGGGTGGCAGCGGCAGTCCATGGGAGGGTAGTAGTACACCATGATAGCGTGATTATAAATATTTCACAATCGGCTCAGGCTACAATGGTGCAGAAGGGGCCGCCGACACTCTGGCTTGGGGCAGGTGGAGGCGGGATGTTGTCATCCGGCCTCATAGGAAGGGAAACCCGCGCTGTGTGAGCTGCAACACATGTTGGCATGCGGTACAATAGATACCTATTATTGAAACAATGGGTGGTAAACTTAGCCATACATGAGGTGCATGAACTGGATGCCCTCATGGATTCTGGGCTAGAAGAGACTGGCCAACTGTTCGGGCCAGGCCGGGGTGTACGAACCGGGCCACTGAGCAGCCTGGGCTAGATTAAGCCAACCTAATGTTCTGCACCAGGCCAAGAAATATATAGTCAGGCTTTTAGATGGCTCTAGATGTGAATGAAATATGGCCTACCAGTGTGGGATGGGCTGGAAAAATCTGGGTCGCTATGTGACCCAAAAAACTGGACCCATGGCCGAACCGAGTCAGGTTCAGCAAGGTCCAATGCCCTGATCCTAGTAGCCATGTTGTATTGGGAAGATCCAAACCCTTCTGAAGTAGGTCGGTTCGGCTGAACCGGGTCATATCATGCGGGACCCCCGGACCAGGTTGGTCGGGTCAGACCGGCCCCTGACAAGACCAGCCCCCAGTTTACTAAATTGATAATATCGTTCAGACCAAGCATTCAACTGACTGGAAGTTTTCATCATTGGAACCTACATGATGATGCGGTTCTTTTATAATAATCTATGAAGGTTTTCAAGGAAGTTGAAATATGGTGAAAGGATTGAGGAGTGTATTTTTCCAGAATCAAGCACACTACATGTGTAAATCCTAATGCTAACAAGATACCCTATGTAGATCAGCAACAAGAGACCATGTTTGGATCAGCTACAAGGGACCCTGTGTGGATTAGCTACAAGCGACCCTTTGTGGATCATCTACAAGCAACCTTGTGAAGATCAACTACAATAGCATAAGTGGGAAGTGTCTCTGTGTGAGTGGGCGGACCCATGGTGGGGATCAACTCTATCTGACCTAGCATTCCCATGTTCCCCATCAGGTATGAGTACCTCGGAATTTTAAGGTGTTTAGTGTTACGAATGATATTATTTCCTTCCATAAATTATATTATACATGTGTTATATTTCTTGCATCATGATCACACTTCATCATTTCCTTTCAAGATATCTTCTTGGACATTCCATGTGGTTTGGGGTCAGTACAGAGTATTTTTTCACTTACCCCTGCACTGGATTTTCCAGCATCTGTTGTGTCTGGTGTAGACGACTGACACCTTATTGAAGGAATTGGTAGCCTAGTAACCGGCGGTGCCCAGTGAGATCAGACAGGTGAGGAAAACTTCAACGGATTCCAGCAGCTACTCTTCCCTTACCCATCTGGTGGGGTTTTGGGCGGATGGAATTTTAGAGACCATTTTTACCTTACTATTTTCAAATTTTCCTTTGTTGTGATTGTATTCTAGGATATTTGACCCACATCTTGTACCATTATTTAGTGGTTGTTTAGTGGAATTCATTTTACCATTCTAATTTTTTAGAAATTGTCGTGTGTATGTGTATATAGGTACTCAGAAAATGCCGCTCACATTCATGTTGACACCTTTGGCACTAGTCACCAACCCCTGGCCTTTGGGAGGTGAGTTTGGGGGATTCACAAAACGGGTCTTAGGGGACGGGTCATGAAAAGGTGGTATCATAGGTGGTCAGTTCTACCTCAAAGCCAAAGAGTGTGTTGTTTTATTTTTTGGGAACAATGTAATATTATTGGGGTTCAACATTCTGATTTAGGGATTCTATTATTGATGCATCAACGGACATATCCATACAACATGACCTTGAATTATTCTATTCTTCTTTAGGTATATGAACATTAGTTTCATGCATCATATATTAATTGACTATTTATCTAGGTTCTCCTCGAATCAGATTCATCTCACAAGGTATAATATACTAACTATGGTACATATGGATCTGTAACAAGATGCCTCCACAGAAACAACCAGCTAGGATTCCAATAGGTGACTGTTAGGATTGCTCGCATAGTGGTGAGGTGTCTATTCCAGGACCCGTTCTAGAGATGGTCTTGCTGGGTGGTGCTCCAGTGTTTCCACCACCAGTAAATTTCCAGTTATTGTCAGTGTTACCAGTAGAGGATACACACAAGATTAGCTCCTTGCACGACATCCATAGATAAAAAACTCCTAGGTTCATGGGAGAGACATATCCTTAGGTCATTATGGAATGGATGGAGGCGGTGACATGAGTATTCCTCTTAGTGAGGATTACATATGACTAGATGGCGATTATACCTAATATCCTTTTTTAGGGATTAGTAGGGAAATATTAGATTTTGACCACCCAGAAACATGAGGAGATCACCCTCTCCCGGTATGACTTCATGAGACTATTCTATGAGGAGTTCTGCAACATGAATTTTTTGTTAGTGCACATACAATAAATTCTTCACCTAGATCAGATCAACATGTCAGTGGGTGAGTACTCTATTAGGTATACAAATTTCTCCCATTTCCCTATAGATATTTTATGGGACCCTTTCTTTAGGGCCCAGACCATTGAATAGGGACTCCGATGAGAGATTAGGGTGTCGATGATTTTCCTCAGTATCCCTAGAGTTCTGGAGCGAGATATACTAGCAGAGAGCATTTTTATAGAGAAGGCACAGACAGTGGAAGCTACAACCATGAAATAGGTGCTCGAGTCATCTATGGTGGGAATATTACAATTTACACATAAGTCCAAGAGGGATAGAATATCTAGAGGGCAACTCCAGGACACTAGATTGGTGGTTCAAGGCTAAAAGGTAAGCATGAGTCACCAGAGGATCATTGCATGATTCTCGTGCCTCGAGAAGGGACACATGGCTCATGACTACCCAACCCGCTGCACAAATGACCAGCATAAGATCGAGGGACCATTCAGGTAGCATAAGAAGTTCAAGTGTGGAGGTATGCATCGTTGTAGACATGGTGGAGGATAAAGCCATCTAGAAGGCAATGAGAAACAGTTTGAGGTATTACCACCACCACCCCCATGTGGTCTACCATGACCTTACAGATCAAGTGGATAGGGGTAAGCTCAACTTCAGGCAGTGGTGGCCTAGGATCATGGTGATCTGGTGACGATTAGAGGTACGATCTGTGTATTCCCTACGTTATAAATAGTTCTTATAGACATAGGCACTAATCAATCTTTATTTTCTAGAGACCTCGTTTGAGGCTCGATGATTCTGGTGGATCTGTTGGCTCAATCCTTATGGTAAGAGACTCTTATAGGAGGGGATTCGATGATTAAACACTGGTGATGGAAGTGTTATCTTATTCTTGTAGGTGAGAGCTTTGGCTGGGATCTCCTAGTAGTGGCATATAGGCTTTATGATTTCACCTTGGGTATGCACTAGTTATCCATAGTTCATGATTAGATCGATAGTCTTAGGCATATAGTGTGGTGTGTCTATAAGGATGTGACCCTCTTTTCCTTCACCAGTGAGAAGGGATCTCCTCTATAAAAGTAAATAATTTCTTGGATAAGGGTCCATGAAAAACACTCTAGTTAGCTAGCCTCCCCCTCGTTATGGTGGATTAGAGGAGTCCAATATTTCTTATAGTGGTGGATGAGTACGAGGACGTCCTCACAAGGGATTTTCTGGGACTACCTCCTCATAGCGAGGTAAACATCTACATTGATTTGTACCATGAGACTACATCGATATCCATACTAGCATATCAGATGGCTCCCATAGAGTTCCGTGAATAGATATTATATCTATAGGACTTATAGAAGAAGGGGTTTGTGAGACATATCGTTTCACCATGGGTATCTCTATTGTTTTTTTTTTCAAGAAGAAAGATGGGAGAATGAGGCTATGTGTGGACTTCTTGTGCCTGAACCAAGTGACCATGAAGAAAAAATATCCACTACTGAAAATTGATGATCTCTTTGACCAGCTGAAGGGAGAAAGGTGGTTCTTGAAGATATACCTTAGGCCTATCTTTCATCACCATCAGTTACAGTATAAGGATGTACCAAAGAACACCTTCAGATGCTGGTATGGACACTATGAGTTCTTGGTGACTCCCTTCAGTGTAACTGATTCCCCAGCACTGTTCACGAGACTCATCAAAAGGATCTTCTAGACTTACTAGTATCATTTCACGGTGGTATTCACTAATCACATCTTAGAGTACTAGGCGTCAGAGGAAGAGCACACTAGACACCTACAAATAGTCCTCGATACACTCTGAGAGAACCATATTTATGGTATGCTCATAAAGTGTCAGATCTGGATATCAGAGGTCCATTTTCTAGGCAATGTTATATCAGAGGATGGAGTTATAGTAGATCTAGAAAAGATAATGGTGGCTCTTTCTTGGGATCCACCAAGTAGCATGACTGATGTGCGTAGTTTCTTGGGAATGGCTGGATACTATGGGATATTCATGAAAGTCCTTTATTGGGTAGTCTCACCGTTATCATCATTGACATAGAAGATACAATCATTTGTTGGATAGAGAAGTGATAAGAGATTTCCCAGGATATGAGGAAAGTATTCAAGAGTTCCCCCATCTGGAGACTACCAGAAGAGCACATTGGGTATATAGTTTTATGTGATACCTCAGGGACAAGACTGGGTTTTGTCCTGATGCAGGAGCGAGTAGTGATCTCTTATTGTTCATGGTAGTTGGGGATTCATGATCATAACTACAAAACCAATGAAAAGAATCTAGAAAAATTGGTCATCTATTTGAAGATATGGTGGAACTACTCGATGTGTGAGAGGTTTACTGTCTACTCCAACAAAAAAAGTCTTCTGTATATCTTCTCTTAGAAGACCAGAACTTGAGGCAACATTGATGGATAGAGTTCCTCTAAGACATTGACTTCATGATATTCTATACTCATGGGATGGGGAACATTGTGGTAAATTCTCTTAGCAATAGATCCGATTTGCAGTGGCTGAGGGATGCAAAAGAGCAGCTAGCTACGATGCAGATATCCTTCAAGGATGATGTTGGAGTAGCATACCTTTAGTCAATACCTATCACTCCCTCACACTTATAGTGAGTTTGGGAGGCCAAACTTGTGGATGTTGACAGCAAGGCTCGAGGTTCTCATTTATCTGTAGTATAGGCTCCAAATAAATTTTTGATAGGATGGGAGAACATCATAAATTTTATAGGTTTTATAGTATTACCAGTTGCACTGTGAGAGGAGACATTGAGGGAGTTAAGTACCTCTTATTTGAAGGTACATCAATGAGTGGAAAAAATGTACTAGGATCTCTGATGCTAGTACTGGAGTATAGGGATGAAGAAATCTATGCCCAAGTTCGTTTCATAGTGCCTCACTTTTCAAAAAGTGAAGGATGAGCATCATGTTCTATTAGGATTGGCCCAACCACTTGAGGTACCAGAGTAGAAATGGGATGGTATCTAGATGGAATTTGTGACGTGATTACCATGCACATATAGGGGTCGTTATTCTCTCTAGTTGATCAGCGAATGACTCACCATGCCATCTCACTTCCAAAACATATGGGAGAAGGGATCGATAGAGGGATTTGTACACCTCTACATCCAGGATATAGTGTGGCTTCATGGGGTTCCTTAAATTATCGTCTCAGACTCTGAGGCCCACTTCACATCTCAGTTGTGGAAGGGATTACAAGAGGCATTTGGGAATCAGTTGCTCTTGAGCACAACCTTTCACCCACAAACAGATAGTCAGGGAAATTGGACCATATATACTGTGAAGGATAATATTCATGCTTGCATATATGTATTTGGTCGCATTTGGGAGGACCACATTCCACTAGTAGAGTTTGCATAAAAAAATAGTTATCCCTCCACTATTATCATGGAACCATTTGAAGCTTTTTATGGGTGACCATGAAAATAACCTCTATGTAAGAATGACCCAGGGGAGTCAACACTCCTGGGTCTAGAGTTGGTACGGGCTACCACAGAGAAGGTGCAGATCTTCCAGGAGTGGATGAGTACTACACAAAGCTGGAAAATAATCTTATGCTGATTAGAGATGGAGGCTCTTAGAGTTAGAGGATAGAGACCATGTTTTATTTTGGGTATCACCTTGATGAAGATTGTGGAGATTGGACTGGGCGGCAAGTGATCTACGAGGTTCATACAACCATTCCAAATTTTTATTATAGATAGCGATGTGGCATACCACCTGGATCTTATCCTATAGATGCACCAGGTGCATGATGTTTTTTATGTGTCGCCATAGAGGATTAATATGCATGATAAATCACACGTTATCGACTGGGGAAAGCTATAAATTGAAGATGGAGTGACTTTTGAGGAGTTCCTCATGCAGATACAGGGTCGACATGAGGGGGAACATCATAGATGGTTGATTCCTTTGGTATGCATTTAGTGAGAGAACAAGAATATCTACGAGAGTACATTGGAGTGGGAGGATAAAATTGAACCCAATACCCCCATTTGCCTGTATAGCCTTGTTTTTTATTATGGGGACGTGAATCCCTAAATTTTGGGGGTAATGTAATTTTCCAGAAATTCCATGTATTTTTATTTATTTATATAGAATAATTTCAAGAACAGAAACTTTGAAGGAACCTGATTTCGAGCCCGGGGATCCCGAAATATAATATCAAAAAAAAAATTTGTTTAAATATACACGAGGGCATGTTTTTTTAACTATTAAACCAGTGCTAAGATCAGAAATATAAGGGAACCATTGAACTCAGAACATCAGGATTCTCCATGAAAGGACCTAATTTCATCTCGAGAGGGTTTTTTTGAAAAAAAGGTTTTCAGACATTTTGAATGAAAAATGATATAAAAAAAGTTTTTGTTTTTTTTCCTCACAGTTGAGGGGAATAACGTTAGCACTATAGTGCAGAGACGAGGCCGGGATGAAATTCATAAAATGAACCCCATTATTTAAGTTATTTAATAGAATTGTAACGACATGATGATGTAGTGTAACAAAAACACTAGGACATTTTTCTCTGTTAATGAGATAACATGTTGGAGAAATATTGGGAGATCTGAGAATTTCTCTATGAATTTACAGTGAGGAATCCTCTCAACGATGATTGATAAATAGATTATCCTTCCACACTTTGAATCATCATTAGAAATGTGTGCGGTGGATCATGAAAAGATAACAGAGATGTGCGACCCCGCTCTTCTCTGACCAATGTCTTCCTCTAGTAGGGTTTAATTGTTTTAATTTGAATTCTCTATTCTTCATTCTTAATCAAATAGTGTAGATCAACTCATGAACAAGTTGATCCATTGATCACTTTTTCTTATGGGAGGGTGTGTTTCTTCAGATTTTTTTCTTTGGGATTAATTTTTTATAGAACTTTAATCTTCCCCCATGATTTAAAAACTGTAATGTTGAGGGTGTGGGACTACACGAACAAGGCCCGAGCCACTCCACCACAGGAATTGTTATATATTTTTCTAGTTCGTACATCTAAGTTGATGTCAAAGAAATTTCAAGGTCATAGAAGGGAAGAAGAAACCCTATGGAGGCTGAAGGTGCATAAGGTCCGAAGAACATATCCCAATAATGGACCTTGTGGTTCGGGGATAATCATGATTGTACATTAGCATCGGCGGCAGTAGGCCACGGCGGCCCACTGCGGTGGATGGGGGCAGGTGGTGGTCCACCACAAAGGTGCACCAATGAGGATCTAGAGTCTGGCTCGGGCTGCGGTGGTGCTGCAGGAGCAGCCTACGGTCGGTCGAGTGGCCGTCGGAGGCAGGACATAGCCATCCTTCCACGTCGGAAAGGCAACATGCTTTGTATGGGCCGCGATACATGCTGGCATGCGGTCCAGCAGGGACTTCATGTGGGACAAAGGGGTTTCTAGCTTAGTCAGCCATATGGCGTATGAACTGGAAGCCATACTGGAATCTAAGTTAGATGATACCGGATAGTTTTGTGGGCTGGTTGGGGGCACGAACCGTCCCCTGATCGGCCTAGAATAGAGTAATTCAGCATGCTATTATAGGTTGGACTGGTGGAATAAAGTTAGTATAATGTTATGGGCTGGGCCAGTGGATTAAATTCGAGTCGTTGTGTGGCATGGGTTGCGAAGGAAAATCATCCCACTAGTGTGCTCCGGTCCAGATAAATCCAGCTCATTGGTGTATCATATAAATGTATTGATCCTCCTTAACTAATCAATCCCCCTTAAATGATATTAGTCCTTTTCTACCACTTTAGAAATTTTTTGATATGAGGTGATGGTAAATGTAAATTTTAGTGAAAACCTAAAAAGATTTTTCTTCAATGGATTTTCAGTGAATTTTTTTTTTGAATATGATAGCTATGAGAAACTATGTATAAGTTAGTGGTTGAAATAAAATTATGAGATAATTTCCTAGAATTTTTTGAGGCATCTACTAAATATAATAAAAAATAAAACATCTAAAACAATTTCCATTTTAACTAGTACATTAAATTTCCTATGTATAAAACTCATTAATGATTATAATAAAATAAATATTTTGAATTAGATTGAGTAAAAAAATTAGTGTTTTACATAAAATCATAACTCATGTAAGGGTAACATTTAATGTTTACTTTAGAGGATACCTCGAAAGGGAATAAAAAAATTTCTAATTGTTTTTAGTTTCTTTTATATATTATGTTGGACCAATAGGTTATGAATTATATAATAGTGATATTTAGTGTTTTGACCTAGTTCTGAAATCAATACATTTTTGTATGTGAGGAAAGAACCTTGATTTGGTATAGACTTTTAAATTGGTAAAACTATTGTTTTTTTGCTTAGTTTCTAGTAATTTAATGTTGTTTTTATTTGTATATATCAGTTCAGTATGACTCTTATACTATGATTCGTCCCCTAGATAGGTGGGTGGATCTTCAAAAAGATGATCCTTGAGAGGGTATCATTGTATACTGATTCTAGGTGTGTGTTATCTCTTTAAAACATTACATATGAATTGTGATCCTCTAGGATTCAATCCCCAATGAGGATCCATATAGAGGATCATGACATGGAAGACTGATTCATTCCCAGTGATTTTTTTCTAAAGTTGATTTTTTTGACCCTTCTAGGTCGATGACATCTTTCAATTCATTAATTTTTAAAAATTTAGAGGGAGTTTAAATGAATGTTATATGAAATTTAATAGATGCACATGAATGGGATATTGTTCTTGTGAAATAGATATTTTGGGCTATTTTGATAAAACTAGTGGCCTTATATTGATATTTTATTATTATATCTAGGTGGGAGACCATGAGTCCCTTTGGTAAACTCTAAAATTATTTATTAAATTGTTTAAATTATCCAAGGAAACATATGAATTTAGTTGATCTAGATTTATATATTATTTAGATTTGGTAATCTCGATTGTACAGTTATTTCGAGAACAATTCACGGAAGCTGCACAGGTTTTATGATATAGTTATGTGATACGTGTGGTTTTTTAGGAATCACTTAGGGCAACTGAGTATTGATACTATCTTGGATAAGATGGGACATTCAGTTTCATAATATAAGTCCCCAACGTTAAACCTTACGTAATATTGAATAAAATGAATAATTAACATTGTGGATATTTTCAGGTTTAGAGTTTTAGAGAATTAGGACATAACTATTAAATCGAAAAAGATTAAAAAGTAGACACTTCTACTAAGATTCTATAAAATAAAAACTCTTAAAAAGAAACATGTCTAGTTCCATGTTTTAGATAGCATGACTTTTCCTTGATCCCATCCTTGACCCTATTCCACTTTAAGTCCTGTGAGAAACATTTCAGAAACATGGGGTGAGCATAAAAAGCTCAGTAAGGGATACACAATGAACGAAAACTGTAAGTTTTTCAAAACAACAAGTAAACCATGTATACTTTTTCAATGTAATACTTTCCACCTTTATGAAGTATTAAAAAACTCTTCACTGAATAAAATATCATTACTTACCCTTTTGTAACCAAAATATTACCATAAAACCCATATAAAGATCACATAACATATAAAGGTAACGTGGGACATAAACATACTTAAATGGAATAACTATACGGTCGACATCCACACATATCACTTAATGGAATAGCCATACGGCTGACTTCCATACCCAATGCATTTGAGGTTATAACGTAACCACTCATCTTGGTATTCACGGCACCACCCGTCATATGGTTTATCATGTAACCACCCGTCAAATGTCCAAGTACCATTATAAAATCATAAGACATAAAACAAATATAATGAAAAAGAAAACATTTCCACACTCCAATCACAATATATCACTTAAATATATTGACATAAAAAATCCATTATAAATACAATTTTCAATAACAAAATACCTAAAATAGTATATGTTATTTATTTCATTTTAAAAACATTACGGCTTGTTGAGGAAGCCAAAGACTAAATAATACTCGCGGTGGCGGAAAAGTTCGTTGTCACCGCGTATGTTAAAAGAAGCATTCCTTTTTGTCATTTAGTAAAAAACTTCGTAGAAAAAGATTCCTTATGTATAAAAGTAAAAGTCAAAGGGGTTTATACACCGTATAAAAGAAAGTTGTCTATAAAATGAAATATGACTCAATGAAAGGAGATTGAGATGAAGTCCCTTACCTCGGGTCCGACTTGACTCGATCCTTCTTTAACGTCCTGAATAATAAACATGAGTTAATTTCTACTTTCTTAATAACCTTTTTCAAGTTCATTATTCCTTTTATATTACTTATTTCCATGTTATAAACATTATTTAATCATTTAAGTTAATAATTTTTGTTTTGTCGATATTTGGTTCTTAAGTCGAAAGTGGACTTCTTACAATTACATGTTGTTCGTGTGGTCAAAGGTTCATTATATCCAGAATGATATTCATGATTTGGATATCATATATATCATATATATCCATCATATACATGTATTTATAATATTACATAATCATTTAAAGGTAAGAAATGAAATGCACCGTTCATGGAGACGGTAAGCCGTACGTACGCATGAACGATGCTTTCATTTCTATGTCATATTAATGGAATTAAAAATAAATGAGAGATATGTATATTTTAATTCCAGAATTATATTAATCATTTAGATGTAACATACATCATATATATCCATTATATATATGTACTTATAATAGTACATTACATTTGGGGATAAGAAATGAAATGCACCGTTCATGGAGACGGTAAGCCGTACGTACGCATGAACGCTACTTTCATTTATATCTCATACTTTAATGGAAAGAAATAATATTTATATAAAGGTATATTATAATTCCAGTATAAAATCATATATAATAACTTTAAATCCATCCTTTATACGTCCCACATATGTCATTAACGAATCAAATCACTTTGAGGGGGCGGTAGTCCGTACTTCCTAAAATGAAGATATCGTGTATACCCATAATGGAAGCCATAAAGGTATGAAATAAACGAAAAATACAAAATCTTAAGGAAAACATAAACGTATTATATATCATATATAAGTATAGTGACATATTAAAGGCCACCTTTGAAGGTGTTAGAATAATATTGAACAATCATCGTTTCGTGAGGCAGAAATTCGCCATCCACAGAAACAGTATGCTCTTTAACCATTAGATGAATGTGTGTGTATGTGTAGCTCAATTCATTCACATAAAAAAAAATCCTAGTATATTGAAGATACCTGTCTTTTTACAAAATAAAGTAATAAAAAGATTTTAGGGGGTTGGAGAAGCAAAATAAAACAGAAGAACACAAGAGAAAACACTACCTTTAAAATGGGTTACTCTTTCTGATTTGAGCTCAAAAGCTTCTTTGGGAAGACTTCCGCCCAATGTGAGGCTTCTAGAAGTAAGAGAGGTATTTGGAGAAACAATATGGGCAGAGAGTGGCCGAACCAAAGGCTTGAGAGGTGTGGGTAAGGTGGTAGAGGCGGGGGCCTTTTATAAGAGGAGAGGAGGGGCACTCTTGGAATGTTAAGAAAAGATACATTATTATAAAATGATTTTTGGATAAAAAGGGTCCCAAAAATATATATTTAGAGTATAAGGTGATAAGAGTTATAAATCCACCCATCCAATATGTTTTTGACATGTTTAGGTCATAGATGTTACATTATCATTTCATTTTATTTAAATCGTTAAATAATGATGTAATTGTTGCATCATCATGGTGTCATATATAATTTAATTTATTTAATGTCTAAAAATTATAAAAAAATATCATGATGTAGGAAATACTTTTATCTTTGTAATTAATATTTATAGTCAAAATTATGACTTGTATATCACCATTTAAAAATTGTTTTAGTAAAACATCTCATCTTTGTGACATTTTTATTTTAACATTAAATAAAAAGTTATTAATGTCATTTTCCTACCAAAGTGGCTCCATGGGGTCCCCAAGTTGACCCATGGATTGTCTTGATCGGCCATGACACATCCAATAAGGGTATGACATGTGTCTAGGTCATTTTATATTATTAAATCATTATTCTTAACTTAAACTACACTAATTACCTCTAATCGCGATTAATAAACTTAAAAGTTACTATTGACCAAAAAATTATTTTAATCCCATTGAACCAAATTTTACGTCCTAATGACAACCATGTATGTCGGATTTTTGAAATTAAAAACACATAGGTGGTAAAATTTCATTTAAATGAAAAATCTGTTTTTTACGTACCACTTAGTGGTTTCACTATTCAAAAAAAAATTATGTTTTTTAAAAAAATACAAAAAATTCACCCTAAGATATATTTGATATTCCGAATTAAAAAATTATTTCTATTTTAAATAATTGAAAACATATAAGTTCCATTAATTAATTTAATAATTAATTCCCACTGTCAAAACAAATAGTGTGTTTTTATGAAACAAAAGGTATCAAAAGATTTACACTAGTTTAAGTCCAATTTCAAAGTGAAATTAATTTCAATGACCACTATTGGATTAAATGGTAGAAATATATTATAATTTCACTTTAAAACCAATTCAAAAGATAATATAATCATATAAATAAATTATATTAAAAATAGGTTTTGAATTAAAATACAACATTTTTCACTATTCATTAAAAAATGAACTTTATCGGAAAAATACCAAAAATTTACACAAAGTAAATTTTGATGTCTCAATTCTAAAGAAGAATTGTATTTGGTCCAATAGAATGTATAAGAGTAACCAAAACTATATTAATAGATGGTTCGCCATCAAAAGGTGATAAGTCGAAATTTTGTGAATGTGAGAGTATATATGCCTAAAATTGAATTCTTTTCGTATTTTAAGCCTTTATCTTTTATTGGAAAAATCTAAAAACATTTAACAAACACATATATTCATATTTTAGTTGTTCGTATTCATTCCCGCCCATACAATAACTACGTGTTAACTACCATTTAAAATAATATTATTTTATTACTAGTGTGCAACGTAAGATTTCAAAGAAACTCTTTGTTACGTATCGGGTACGCTATCAAACATAGAAACCCCTTTAAAATAAAATTAATATTTAATTCCGAAATATTAGTAAACATGAAAATGTTTTATTCTTTATTTACATGGGATTTTACATTCTTTCCCCCTTTTGGGAATTGCATCCTCGCAATTTTATTAACTTATCAAAATAAGTGGTGGTATTTATCCCTCATAGCATTTTCAGATTCCCACGTTGCCTCTTCAACCATATGGTTTTTCCACAAAACTGTTACCTGGTGAATTGCCATATTTCACAACACTTGTTTTCTTTGGTCAAGAATCTGGACTGGTTTTTCTTCATAAGAGAGATTCTCTTCCAACTGAACTACCTCTGGGCTCAAAACATGAGATGGATATGGCATATACATTCTCAACATCGAAACATGATAAACATTGTGTACCTGAGATAAACTCTGATGTAAAGCCACTCGGTAAGAAACTGATCCAACTCTCTCCAGAATTTCATATGGTCCAATGAACCTTTGACTCAACTTTCCATTCTTACCAAATCACATCACAAATTTCCACGGTGAAACATTGAGAAAAACATGATCACCTACCTTGAAAGATAGATCCTTCCTCTGGTTATCCGCATAAATTTTCTATTTTCTCTGAGATATTCTCATATGTTTCTGAATAAACTGAACTTTTTTTCCATCTCTTTTTCCAATTCTAGTCCCATCAGCTGCCTTTCACCTACTTCATCCCAAAAAGCTGGAGTTCGACACCGCTTACCATATAATGATTCAAACGGAGCCATCTATATAATGTAATGAAAACTGTTATTATATGAAAATTCAACCAAAGAAAGATGTTGGTCCCAACTTCCCTGATAATCCATCGAAAAAGCACGTATCATATCCTCTAAAGTCTGAATTGTTCGTTCTGACTTCCCATCTAACTGAGGATGAAAAGCTGTACTAAAATTTAATTCAGTACCCAATGACTTCTGAAGGCCCTTCCAAAAGTTAGAAGTAAACCTGGGATCATGATCAGATACAATGGAGAGGGGAACTCCATGCAACATGACTATCTCTTTATGATACAATAGAGAAAGTTGATCTAGAGAAAATTTATCTTGAATAGGAAGGAAATGAGAAGATTTAGTCAATCGATCAACAATAACCCAGATTGCATTATTACCTCGATATGTCCTCGATAATCCCACAACAATGTCCATGGATATATTTTCCCATTTCCACTCTGGCACTGGTAATGGCTGAAGCATCCCTTTCAGTAACTACCACTCTGCTTTAACCTGCTGACAAGTCAAACACTTCATAGTAAAATCAGAAATATCTCTTTTCATTCAATCCCACCAGTAATACTCCCGCCGATCTCTGTACATATTAGTACTACTAGGATGAACTGAAAATGGGGAACTATGAGCCTCACATAACAACTCATTCTTCAACTGTGAATCACTAGGCACACGTAATCTCTTCCCAAACCTTAAAACAAAATCATTATCAATGTTAAATTCTCGCAACTAACCCTTCTGAACCAGATCTACCTATTTCTACAACTCGTTGTCTTGCTTCTGTTCTTGATTAATTATGTCTGATAGAGAAGATTTCACTGATACCTGAAACAAAACATAAGGACTTAATTCAAAAACAAATTCCATGCCAACGTTCATCAAATCAAAAACCAAAGGATCTCGTTCCAAACGTAGAATGGTTAATGAAGCATTACTTTTTCTACTCAAAGCATCAGCAACATTATTTTCTTTTCCCAGATGGTAATGAATTGTACATTCATAATCTTTGATTAATTCCAGTCATCTCCTCTATCCCATGTTCAACTCTTTCTGAGTGAATATATACTTTAAACTTTTGTGATCAGTATATATTTCACACATTACTCCATACAAATGATGCCTCCAAATTTTTAGAGCAAAAACAACAGCAGCTAATTCCAAATCATGTGTAGGGTAATTTACCTCATGAGTTTTCATATGACGTGAAGCATATGCAATTACCTAGTCATTATGCCTAAGGACACAACCATGTACCTTCAACGAAGCATCACTGTATATAACAAACTTACCATTCCTGGAAGGATGTGCCAAAACTGGAGCATTCACCAATCTTCTTCTCAACTCCTGAAAACAATCATCACATTATTTTGTCCATATAAACTTAACACCCTTCCGAGTTAGCTTATTCATTGGACTAGATAACCTTGAAAATTTTTCAACAAGCCTTCAGTAGTAACCCGACAAAACAAGGAAACTACGGATCTCGGTTACATTTTTGGGTCTTGGCCATTCTTCAACAACTTCTGTTTTAGAAGGATCAACAATTATGCCATTTTTTTGAAACAATGTGACCAAGGAAGGAAATTTGTTGTAACCAAGACTCACACTTGCTGAATTTTCCATACAGTTTATTTTATTTTAAGGTTTTCAAAATAACACTTAAATTTCTTTCATGCTCCTCTTTAATTTTAGAAAACACCAAAATATCATCAATAAAAACAACCAACATTTTTCACCTGAGTCAACTGAGCCATCACTGTAAAAAACTGTTTAGTTCTGATTCTGACCATCTAAGGATACTGATTTGATAGGTCATTTCCCCCTGTATGCCTTCCCAGAAAATCTGTTATATTTCCTCTATGAAAAACCATTCTTAACATAGAAATATCTTAGGCGAAGCAACATGGTATTCTTAAAATTCTATATCATTTCAATCATACCATAAATTAATTTACAATTTAACAATTTTCTAACTACCAAAGTTATCCAACCCGACCTCTGATACCAACTATAAGGCCCCGGTCATAAACCTTACTTAATATTGAATAAAATGAATAATTCAGATTGAGGATATTTTCAGGTTTAGAGTTTTAGAGAATTAGGACATAACTATTACATCTCAAAAGACTAAAAAGTAGACACTTATATTAAGATTCCATAAAATAAAAACTCTTAAAAAGAAACATGTCTAGTTACATGTTTTAGATAGAATTACTTTTCCTTGATCCTGTCCTTGACACTATTCCACATTAATTCCTGTGAGAAACATTTCAAAAACATGGGGTGATCATAAAAAGCTCAGTAAGGGATACACAATTAATGAAAACTGTTAGTTTTTCTAAACAACAAGTAAAACATGTATACTTTATCAAAGTAATACTTTCCACCTTTATGAAGTAGTAAAAAACTCTTCACTGAATAAAAGATCATTACTTCCCCTTTTGTAACCAAAAGGTTTCCATAAAACCCATATAAAGAGCACATAACATATAAAGGTAACTTGGGACATAAACATACTTAAATGGAATAACCATACGGTCGACTTCCACACATATCACTTAATGGAATAGCCATACGGGCGACTTCCATACCCAATGCATTGGAGGTTATAACATAACCACCCATCCTGGTATTCACAGCACCACCCGTCATATGGTTTATCACATAACCACCAGTCAAATGTCCAAGTACCATTATAAAATCATAAGACATAAAACAAATATAATGGAAAGAAAATATATCCACACTCCGATCACAATTTATCACTTAAATATATTGACATAAAAAATCCATTATAAAAACAATTTTAAATACCAAAATACATAAAAGATTATATGGTATTTATTTCATTTTAAAAACATTATATCCTGTTGAGGAAGCCAAAGACCAAATAATACTCACGGCGGCGGAAAAGGTCGTTGCCACCGCGTACGTTAATAGAAACATTATTTTCTGTCGTTTAGTAAAAATATTCGTAGAAAAACATTCCTTTTGTATAAAAGTAAAAGTTAAAGGGGTTTATACACCGTATAAAGTTAAAGGGGTTTATACACCGTATAGACGAAGTCCCTTACCTCGGGCCCGACTTGACTCGATCGTTCTTTAACATCCTGAATAATAAAATTGAGTTAATTTATAGCTTCTTAAGAAACTTAAGTTCATTATTCCTTTTATATCACTTATTTCCATGTTATAAACATTATGTAATCATTTATGTTAATAATGTTTGTTTCGTCGATATTTGGTTCTTAAGTCAAAAGTGGACTTCTTACAATTACATGTTGTTCATGTGGTCAAAGGTTCATTATATCCAGAATGATATTCATGATTTGGATATCATATATATCATATATTTTCAGAATATACATGTATTTATAATATTACATAATCATTTAGAGGTAAGAAATGAAATGCACCATTCATGAAGACGGTAAGCCATACGTACGCATGAACGCTACTTTCATTTCAATGTCATATTAATGGAATTAATACTAAATGAGAGATATGTATATTTTAATTCCTGAATTATATTAATAATTTAGATGTAACATACATCATATATATCCATTATATATATGTACTTATAATAGTACATTACATTTGGGGATAAGAAATGAAATGCACCGTTCATGGAGACGGTAAGCCGTACGTACGCATTAACACTACTTTCATTTCTATCCCATAATTTAATGGAAAGAAATAATAATTATATAAAGGTATATTATAATTGCAGTATAAAATCATATATAATAACTTTAAATCCATTATTTATACGTCCCACATATGGCATTAACGAATCAAATCACTTTGAGGTGGCAGTAGTCCGCACTTCCTAAAATGAAGATATCACGTATACCCATAATGGAAGCATATAAAGGTATGCCATAAATGAAAAATACAGAAGCTTAAGGAAAACATAAACATATTATATATCATATAAAAATATAGTGACAAATTAATGGAAACCTTTGAAGGTGTTAGAAGAATATTGAACAATCATCGTTTCGTGAGGCAGAAATTTGCCATCCACAGAAACAGTATGATACTTAACCATTAGATGAAGGTGTGTGTAAATGTAGCTCGAATCCTTCACATGAAAACATACTAGTATATTAAAGATACTGGTTTTGTTACAAAAGAAATGAATAAAAAGAGTGTAGGGGGTTCGAGAAGCAAAATAAAACAGAAGAACACAAGAGAAAACACTACCTTTAAAATGGGTAACTATTTTTGATTTGAGCTCAAAGGCTTCCTTTGGAAGACTTCTGCCCAAAGTGAGCTTCTAGGAGTAGGAGAGGGATGTGGAGAGACAAAAAAGGTAGAGGTTGGCCGAACCAAAGCTTGAGAGGTGTGGGTAATGTGGTAGAGGTGGGGGGCTTTTATAAGAGGAGAGGAGGGGTACTCTTGGAATGTTAAGAAAATATACTTTATTATAAAATTATTTTCAGATATAAAGGGTCCCACAATTATTTATTTATAGTATTAGGTGATAGGAGTTCGATATCCACCCATCCAATAGGTTTTTGACATGTGTAGGTCTTAGATTTTACATTATCTTTTCATTTTATTTAAATCGTTAAATAATGAGGTAATCGCTGCATCATCGTGGTGTCATAAATAATTTAATTTATTTAATGTCCATAAATTATAAAAAAATTTCATGATGTAGGAAATCTGTTTATATTTCTAATGAATATTTATAGTCAAAATTATGACTTGTATAACCCCATTTAAATTTTTTTTAGTAAAACATCTCATGTTTGTGACTTTTTTATTTTAACATTAAATAAAAAGTTATTAATGTCATTTTCCTACCAATGTGGCTCTATTGGGTCCCCAAGTTGACCCATGGATGGTCTTGGTCGGCCATGAAACATCAAATAAGGGTAGGACATGTTTCTATGCCATTTCATATTATTAAATCATTATTTTTACCTTAAAATACACTAATTACCTCTATTCGCGATTAATAAACTTAAAAGTTACTATTCACCAAAAAATTATTTTAATCCCATTGAACCATATTTTACTTCCTAATGACAACCATGTATGTTGTATTTTTGAAATTAAAATCATATAGGTGGTAAAATATCATTTAAATGAAAAATCCGTTTTTTTAAGTACCACTTAGTGGTTTCACTATTCATAAAAAATTGATGTTTTTCAGAAAAATACCAAACATTTACCCTAAGCTATATTTGATATTCCGAATTAAAAAATGATTTCTCTTTTAGAAAATTCAAAACATATAAGTTGAATTAATTAATTTAATAATTAATTCCTGTTGTCAAAACAAAGTGCGTGTTTTTATGAAATAAAAAGTAGCAAAAGATTGACACTAGTTTAAGTCCAATTTAAAAGTGAAATTACATTCAACGACCACTATTTGATTAAATGGTAAAAATATATTCTAATTTCACTTTAAAAAAAATTCAAAAGATAATATAATCATATAAATAAATTAGATTAAAAAGAGGTTTTGAATTAAAATACAACATTTTTTACTATTCATTAAAAAAATAAACTGTATCGGAAAAATACCAAAAAATTACACAAAGTAAATTTTGATGTCCTGATTCTAAAGAAGAATTTTATTTTGTCCAATAGAATGTATAAGAGTGACCAAACTATATTTATAGATAGTTCGCCATCAAAAGGTGATAAGTTGACCTTTTGTGAATGTCAGATTATATATCCCTAAAATTGAATTCTTTTCGTGTTTTAAGCCTTTATCATTTATTGGACAAATGTAAAACCATTTAACAAACACATATAATCATATTTTAGTTGTTTCTATTCATTCTCGCCAATACAACGGCTACGTGTTAACTACCATTTAAAATAATATTATTTTATTACTAGTGTGCAACGTAAGATTTTGAGGAAACTATTTTTTTTGTATCAGGTACGCTATCAAACATAGAAACCCCTATAAAGTAAAATTAATATTTAATTCACATATATTAATAAATATGAAAACGTTTTATTCTTTATTTACCTGGGATGTTACACATAGCCTTGTTGACCAGGTCTTACATTGTTGAAACATTAATTTAGGATGTGATTTTATCATGCGGGTGGTCATTTGATAAACCATGGTATAGTTGAGGTGTCCAAAATTGAATTGGGGTTCCAATGGAGGTCATGGAATGTTAAAAATACCATGCGGTCTATAACAGTTACCTTGGTCTTGTGGATGTATGAATCATGGAAGCATGAGAGTGGTCTTAAACTAGGTGGAAAATTTGTACAACTATTGGTTATGGAATTCTATATTTCCATTGTTTTCAGGGTGTAACAATTTGATATGGAATGTCGATCATAGGCTAGGTTTAGTTGAATTATCAACAGTTTAAAATATGACGTTGTGAGCAGAGAGAATAGATTAATTAGGTAAATTAATGGAAGAACCCCTATGGTGAGGGATCATTTGGAAAATAATTGGATGAAATTATATGGTAGAACCATGGTTATTTACATGCATGATAGGGAGATATGGTGTTAGAGGTTGGTTGTGTTTGTTAAATCCTAATTCGATGAGATCATGGGTCATGGAGAGTGATGAATGACTATACATAGAATCTTATTGTACTACTAGTTTAGAGATGATCATTCAATACATGTTAATATCATTATGAGAACACTTAGTGATAATAATATATATGCCATACTATCTGAATATCATCTCTGGTTAGATAGAGTTACTTAATGGGTGTCACACTTTAGGAGTGTTTAAAGTTAATCTATATGGTGGGGAGTACAACATTAATAATTTGATTGTGGTGGTAACACCCAATTTTTTTTTTGATTTTTTTCATATAAATTTATTATCCTAGATATCTTTCATTGCATGAAATTATAATATTATATTTCATTACAATAGAAATTATGATTATCTTGCATTACACATGTTACTGAGTTTAGCTTGTGTTACATGAAATAATGAATCTAAACAAGATGACAAACTATTTAAATATTTTATTTTAATATAAATATTATAACCTAGCTATTAAAATGTTGGATATGAATATGATTATCCAAATTATGAAAATATATTCTTTACACATATATATAAAGTTAATTCTTTATTATTCAATTAAATATAAATGAAAATATTAACCATTCAAAAATAAAGGAAATATTTTTCTGAAAAAATATTTTAATGCACACATGTGTCTATTACATCAATTAATTAATTTATTTTATTGTAATTTATTTTATTAAAATTTATATATTTTATGTTATATTAAATTATCAACATTCATTTTCTGTGTTTAATAAAAAATATATAAGAATCTATCCAAATTTTCTCATAAAATATGTATTTCTTACAAAACGTGTTTTGTATCATTTTTTTATTTCTTTGAAAATTATTTTTTTCCCAATTTTATGAAATTTATTAAGAAAGTAATTTTTAAATCATTATGTTGAAATTATGTTAGTGTTAAATTTTTATAATTTACTAAGATGAGTTTTTTTATGAATAGTAAACAATACTGGTTTTATTAAGATTTATCATATCTTTCAAATATTTTTAATAATCCATATAGTTTTAAGAATCTTTTTAAAATTTAAATTATAAAAAATTATATATATATTTTTAATCCAATTTATTTAATTTTAATAAATTTAATTTTTAAACTTGATATAAACACTTTTAAGCCTTCTTAACATCTTCTAATGTGAAAACCACTTTCTCATCGTTTATGGGGGGATTAATTTTGAATTAAAAATTACCACATCAATGCGTAGAATTTTTGAAAATGGATTAAATATTTGGAATCATAATAATTTATATTATCCAATAATTTTAACTAAAATTTGACTAAATTGAATAGTAAAAACTTTAATGATTATTTTTCACACTAAACGTAAAACTGGGTTTTCCCGGGCGATTAAAATAAAATGTTAAGGGTTACAAATGACCCAAAATTTATCCAAGACACATTTTATAGACATATTTTGAAATAATATCGTCTATTATAAAAAATGGACCATTTTGGTGCCTTGTGGAATGTGAAAACCATTTCTATATTCTATTATTTTCAAATTTACATGTGTGCCACTAACCTAACTTATAGAAGGCCACCGCATTTTCTCCCCCCTTAATAATTCTAATCCCATTGGTTTCGGACCAGAAATTACCAAATAAATTACATAATTAAATCCTCTAATCTTATATGTATTATTTGGTTTAGAAATCCATCCTATGAAGCCTTTAGGTGAAAATAAAAATATGTTTTCTAATGAAGAGATAACACCCATAACCAGTCATTTTATATTGTTAATTCCTCAATCTCATTACATTATTATTAAAAAATTATGATATAAAAAAACAAGTTTAATAAATATACCTATATTATGTTAATTTTAGGGATGACCTCTAAACTTACCCTCTTCCATTGAATGCATTTTGAAATCATCATTTGGGTGCACATCAAACTAATAACTCACGAACCAATGTTAATAATTTTTCCATTACCACCTATCACGACTTGGTATAATGTTGAATTTAATATTTATATAAGATATGTATGATATTATAATATTTGTTGAATAATAATCTAACATTTTTCATCTTTAATTTTATTCTATGTTAATATTATATCATCATTAGTGTGTACGACATACATTCACCTCGTGAAGTAATGTAATCTATTTATGCTTCAGATAAAATATAATAAGGATGTGTTTAATGAAAATATGTCATATATATGATGTAAAAATTATTTTGGACCTGTAATAAATTATTTATCATTCTTTTATTTGATCCATAGTGAAAATGGAATCAATTTTCTTATGTATATATGACATACCATCTTTATCAACATTGTATTTTATTTTATATATCTATATTTTATAATCTACTATAAATAAATAGAAAAATAAATTAAATTATTTTTATATCATGGAAAAAAAATATGGATATTATTTAACCAGTATATAAGTAACAATTCCAAATAACATCAAATACAATATTTATGGAAAAACATATGTAATATATTTATTTTAACTCTTATGAAATGTGGAATACATGAATTAATGATGTAATTTAATGATGTTTACAACTAACTTAATGATAACTCTATTTAAATTATATTTATATAACATGTTATAATTATGTTCATATAGAGTAATAAATATAATATGACTTATACATGATATACTGATACAAAAATTATGAAGAAATTTATTTGATATGTATATATATATATATATAACCAATACCATGGAATATTCTATAAACTAATAAAAATAGAGAAGAACATGTTGATACATTTGATTAGATTATAATATATTAATTTTAATTCTACTTAATATGCTAAAAGTACAAGGCGTGTACATTATAGCTACATGTAATCTATAGTTTTCTCATAGTATAACTGTGGCACATGCCTAGGGGATCGTTGTGTAATTTTTGCATGGAAAAAATTTGAGTACATGGCAGGTAAAAAGGATATATAGAGTTTTGTATCCATGTTACATTGAACATTTTATATAGATTTTTAATAAGATACACATCCTATCTATGACTAGAGGACAACACACTATGTAAAAAAGATAAATGGTGTGTACTTTATCTTAATGTGCACCAAGCTAGCCCTATCAACACATGTTCTATAAATATATTCACCAAGTGTAACAAATACACATTCCTTCAATTAATTCCAAATTGTTTTTTTGATTACTAAACACCAGTATATGATGTGTAACTCTGTGTTATGGGCTTGTACTCTTCTATTATTAAGATAGACTTATTTGGAACCTCCATATGATGTTTTAGAATTTATATAATTCATGAAATTTATCAATATTATTATATTTGTGAAGAAAGAATAGTAATAAAGAAGATTTATTAATGAATATTAAAGAAAAATTAACCTCGAATTGGAAATCAACAATAAATTAATAAATCAATATATCATCTTTAAATAATAATAAATAATTATGTAACCTACTCTGATACAACATGAAATTTTTATGTGTAGAATAAGTGTCAAATGGTTCATTAAAAATATTGATTATTTTCAAGATCAATGACTAATATTATATTTACACAACAATAAACATTATGATCAAAAGAACTGAATCAAAGAAAATAGAAAATGGATTAAAATTGGAAACAAATCTCATGATCGTCACACATTATATATAATTAATTTATATAATTAAATAATTATATAATATGAAATTATATATTCATTTTTGGATCTAGAAATGGGTTTATAAAATACCATTATTGGATTATATGAATCCAGATTAGTTTACCTGAAGAAGTGATCCACAAGTTCTCCAATAATATAGAAATGCTGTTGTTCGAATCCATTGTTCCTATCAGGATAGGTCATGTCATATCTGTTGTTCTCTTTGATCATCCTAACAATCACTTCAATAGGATTCTCATTTATATCTATTAACTCGAGCATGGTAGGAAGATGAATATTTCTCAATGTTATTGGTGACATTCTCGGAGAGGGGGAACTCCATGGATTGAGATTATTCTCTATGTATGTCATTGTGTATAGAAGAAATATCAGTTAACTCTCTTGAAAAAAAAATTAATTGGATTTTTATACCAGAAGGGTTTGGATTATGTAATTTTATAAGTTCCCTTTTTTATTTATTTAATCCATACAGAACCCCATTTCCACAATAATAATAATAATATCATTATTCCTTAACATGCACTAAACTCACGAATTAAATTAAATTAAATTTATTCAAATGATATTAAGTGTATATTATTTCTCACCAAACCATTAATCTAGGTCTTCCACTCCACCGCAATATTTATTGTTCCTTGAATAAAGACCATTTATTTCATAAGTAAATATCACTACATTGTTCTATATGAAATAAAAAATATTATATTCTCTATATATAAAGTAAATATGTATTAAATATTTTAATCACATAATGTTTTCTCAAATAACTAGTAACAAAATATATATGATAAGTAATACATTAATAATGATTAAAACATGAGTGATAATAATATTAATTCACCAATTTTAAACAACAATTACTGAAATATTGATTAACTATGATTCCTTATACACTTAGTGTTTGATGCTATAGGAATTTTTAACAAAGGCATTATGAGAAGCATCCAAAAGTACATGGTTAACATTTATCCACCCATAATGGAACCCATAGAAAAATATGTTAATTCTAAAATGACATAATAACTTGTATTGAGGCATACTGTTTAATACAATCTCTTTTTTGTGATATCTTTAATCAAGCAGGTAACATACTGGTTCCATCAAACTATGTGCCAGATGTCTCATTCTTTGACATTCCAGAAATTGAATATTTCTATAGAAAACCATGATCATATATTTATTTAGTATAAAACATTTAAATAAATTTTTATGTGATATAAACAACCATTAAAAAAAGTTACAAAACCTTTCTCACATTATTAATTCATTAAATATTACTCATGACACACCCAACATATCCACCCTCACCATTAATACATTTCATCATAGTTTTCACCAATTCATTAAAGTGAAATATTTATAACATTCATAAATATAAATTTAAAATGATCAGGATTAATAAAAATAACTCCAAACTGGAACATCAAATAACACATATATGTTTATTCCCTACTTTTAGGTACTGTTCTCATAATATCTGACGTTGGATATTACTGGTGCTATATACAATTAGAATTTTCAAAACATTTCTATGAGTCACCGACACAGATATATTTAATTATTTTTTTCCCAAAAATAATTTTATCTATATAAATAAAATGTATTTAAGAATAATATCATGTATCTTCTAGGGTCTCATCGTAGTGGGGAAATTTTATGACCTTTCAGTGTGATAACTACTCTTTATACAATAACACAAACTATGTCCTACAAGAGAATAATCATGACGTGATAGAGATTATTAATTTTAAAAACAATGAATATATGTTATCATAATGTATATAAAGGTTTGTTCTAAGGAACAATATCAATAACAATAAAACTAATATTCTTAGTAATAATACATAAGAACACCCAAAATCTCATTAAAATAGAATCTAAATTCCCATCAATGGAAATTTTATGGGCTGTTACACATGTACTAGAAACAAACATGGAATCTTCCATACCCAGGTCTAACATAGAAATCTCATTTCTACAATGTTCAATTTAATTAAAAAATAATATAATAAACTTTCTGTTGAACTATTTTTATACATCCTATCCGAAACCACTACTTTTGAGATGGAGTGGACATGACCACATGTGCCCTTCAAATAATCAAGAGGCTCTAGAAGTGCAATGAGAGTCATTGTTTATCAGTAAGGATACTTGTCACTCATTATCATCTCAATTAAAAAAAATAATAGAATATATCATAAATAATAAAATAATAAAATTAAATATATTGAATACTAAGTTAATATAAATTCAGTTTTCATACATGTCAAACAAAAAAAAAATGAATCTCAAATTGGAAATAACAACCAAATTTAATTAAAATCATAATAGAAAATGAAACAAAAATGGGCACAATATATCCGAAATTTTCATCCATATCAAAGCCTCTATCTCCTCCAATCCACATCATAGGTCCCTTTCCACTCACTTAATCAATGTTCATGAATCCTCTAAACTTAACAAGATTTTTATGTAGGGTTCGAGTAATAAACCTAGAAGAAAACAACCAATGAATCCTTAATAGAACTGTACAATATGTATATATTAGTGTATTAAATAAATTTTATAAATTATCAAATATAAATAGAGATAATTTTTTTGATTCATCATGTTCTAACTATTCCCAATAAACCCCTTCCCCTTAAACCAAAACATAATGCTGATAAAGATATTAGGGTAATTCAAACAATGTAAATATTTTGGGAAACAATGAATACCCTAAAATAATTGTGGTCATTATGAGTAACACAAAATGCCCAATGTTGATGGAATTAATGATCTGGAGTTCTACAAGTTGCACATCATCATTGGTCATTATCCTAAAATGATAGTAAATACCACTTACCATATTAATGGTAATAGGATAACTAAAAACCCCAAGTATGTAATTATCCAAAATTTGATCAGGATATAAATTATATACCCACACACTATCTAATACCAATTAGAATATCATTTCTATGATCTAAAACATACAAAAAAACAGTCCATAGTATGTATTTATCTTTATGTCATCACATTTTTTCTCCGAAGGGTTATCTAGTTAAGAAGAACAAAATGAAAATCCTAATATATGAAGAAATGTTCCATAAGATATGGAAATGAACAAGTAATACATGTAAAAATAAATTAACATAGGGTATATAATGAGAAAATATCAAGAGGCAACACATTATCACATGATCACAACCAACTACATCTCGAGGTCAATCATAAAACCACATGAAAGCATATACCAATAAATGTGTTTCAGGAATTAAAAACATATCTGGGAAATATTAATGTATATGCCCCAAAATGGTATGTAACTTATTACCTCAAAGTCATTGATGGCGAATATTAGGGTTTTCCAAATAATCATTACATGAATCACATCAACATCTTGTTTAGATCAAAATTCATATCAAGGATTCCATTATCTGAATACAAATATTATATTGAAAAATGAAATTTAAAATATCATGTGATAATAGTTTATATCTCCATGATAATTTAAAAATAGTTTATTTAATCATTATAATGAGTTAATAGATTACATCCTAATGAATTATAAAAAATCCACCTGTGATAATGATCACTCACTCTAGGATAATCAGAGATAGAAAATAATAATAATTATAATTATTTTATATACTATTGGGTTATTATCATTTTATTAATATTTTGTTTTTATTCTAAATAACAGCCAAAATCTTAAATGAAAACATTATTATGTAGAAATATATGGAATTTCAATAAAAGTTTTATCCCTTAAAAAATTCACCAGCCATAATATAGGTTGGAGGGTGAGGTTCTACAACACTTAAAAACTAGATGAAGAACTTATTTTGCCTAAAAAAGGTTTTATAAAATTTTAACAATGGAAATCTATATTTTTTGTCTATATGAAATAACCAAAAATTTATGGAAGTGTTCATTATTGTACAATAAGAAATTAACAGGGTGTTCTAATTTATAGTATATGAAAACATAGAAAATTATATTACCCTTTAATTTATTCATCCTCTAGATAATTAAATAAGAGCAATTGGAATCATTATAATCATATTTTTGACTTTATAAGAGTCAAGGGATTTAATTTCCATGATTTTTGGCTTTTAAGATAGTTCAGAACTCGTTATATGGTAGAGATTGGGAAGGATAAACTAAAATAGTGGATTTGAACTTAGCTCTCCTAAAAGGGTGGTTGTAAGAGTAACATGGATTTACCCTTTTGTAACTCCTATAAATCACATAAGGGTAACAGATTACCCATATCCATCCTTTGAGAATTAATGGTTTCCTTTATGAAGCTCAACATATAATTACCAAACCATTTGAAAGTAACAGTTACCCTTACACACCTCATAGGTTACACATATGTATCTGTATGAAAAACAGGGATACCCGTATACAACTATAATTTAACCTTGAATAGTTCCTTGGTACCCTTACACAACTCTAAGGTTACCATATAGATCCTTTATAAATCCTTGGTTAAACACATACATTTTATGGGATACCCTTATTCAACTTATGTAATAAGGGATTACCCTTACTCCACAAATGGAATTTCACTCACCCATACATAGTTTCCCATGTACCTTTATGATGTGAATGTATTTCTCTAATGAAACACACAAAATGGGTTTTATCCTTGGAAATTATATAAAAAGGTCTTTTACCCTTTCATAATATATAAAAGGGAGTTTACCATTATATAACCCCTAAAAAGGGTTTAAATTAGGTAATAAAAATGATTTATTCTTCACATAGTAAGAGTCTATTTAACATTTACATAGGCCCTATATAATATGTAAGGGTAAAAAAATTATCAATTATTATTTTTCCACAAGAAGAATCCATAAAATATATTTTCAAATTAAATTGTGTACAGTTTAAAACTATTAACGTTACACCCAACACTACTATAAATGTCTTATGGATGTATAGCCTCTAAATTTATACTCACCCAAATATACACCCTACTCAAAAGTATTGTAGACTCAATTAGTACAATCCTTCTTTTCAACATATAATAAATTAGTATAATGAGATGAAAAAATGTCTACTTCTAAAAAACACTATAAATGAATACTCATTATGTATTCCAATTAATCCATTTCATTTATTTTTTCACTCAAGGTGAATTCTAATAATAACATTTTTTAATGATAGACATTTTTGAAGAAAAGATGAAAATATCCATATATATATTCATCCTGTGTATTGAATTTTTATTCCAAAATTATACAACTTTTTAAATTAATATCTTGTAAAATATACCTAAATATTGAAAATACAAAACGAACATATATTTTTTTGGTACATATTTTTCATTTCTAGATTTTCAAATATTTAGGGATATCTCATTTTTCAATAATGGGAATAGTCCCGGACTTATATATTAGTGCCTTTTAAACTTCACTCAGTTGTTCTTATATTACAATGATGTAGGCTTCAATAAATAGTATCTCAAGCATTGATTTGTCTCAATATGTAATATTCTTCATATCTAGATAATTAATCATTTAGCATCATTAAAAATATTTAACTAAAACTCTCTGACGCTTCTACTCAAAAAATTCTCAATTCATGGACTGAATAATCTATATGGAGTTTTGAAGATGAAATAAAAACATTATAATTGAAATTATAAAATTATAAAATTTCATTGATCACCCCTTTTCATAGATTAAAAGGTTGGGGCCGAAGCCTCATTTATTATTAAAGGAAAACAAAGACCTCTTTTAACTGGGTAGAGGGAGACCCATTACATAGCCCGAAGGCCCAGTGGGCATTTAGCTCATTACATGGCCCGTAGGCCCATTTTTTTTTGGCCCAAAGCCCATTCTGTGAATAGTACTGCTACAGTACCTACACTGCTACAGTACTTCACAGTACCCGCCACCGCTACAGTACTCTGCCGCCGCTACAGTGCCTTGCCGCCGCTACAGTTCTTGCCGTTGCTACAGTACGCCGCTGCTACAGTACGCTACAGTGCTGTTACAGTACCTGCGCCCAATACATATCCACATTATTATATTTTAAATATGGTAACTCTATTTTTCATCTTACAAATCAATGAAAAATTGATAAGTTTTAAAGTCTTATACTATTTTTTCTAAAGCATTATATTAGGAAATGATTATATTTAGTGTCGTATATGTACTTGAAGATGACAAGCATTAATCTACCAAATAATTACTCCTCTACCCTTTCCATTTTTTTACAGAAATTCAATGTCAAAGGATCTAGCTAAGTCCTATAATGAGCTCAATGTTATATTATTAAAACTTAAGATCAATAAATAATTTGTGAAATAAGTTATATGATCATTCATTTAATAATTTTTATTAGACCCTAAATTCATATTTATGATATTTAAGCTAAACGGTGATGTATTATGATTGGATAAGACAGACATTCATCTATATAGATGGAACTATATCACTCATTATTTAGAAGGATCACAATAATGTTGATATCATATTATCAAATCAAAGTATTATGTTTTTCACTTAATAAACTATGATCACATTGAATTCATGTATTCCCATTGGACAAGTCTTTTATTTTTGATATATCAATTTTGTAGTGAACTCAAAAAGAATATTTTTTTTAAATAACTTCAAGAGGAATTCTTGTGGATCCTGTGCTTCTTATAAATCCTCAAATCATCTCATAACTTCTTCTAATTATTATTGAAATTATTAAAATTATTCAAAACTTCTTAAAATAGATATATGATTTATTATATCATATAAAATAATCATAAAAATTATTCTTATGAACTCATATATAAGAGGTTCTAAAATACTTCTTATATCATTCATAGTAAATCTATAATAACATTATATCCATTTCATTCTTCACAGACATTTAAACTGATAATCATTATATAAAATTCAGCTTTCTGTTCTTTCCACTATAGGTGGAGTGTTAACTTCTTCTCGTATGTTCAAATTCATAAAGAAGTTACTATAAATTCTACTTCATACATTCACATTGGTATTGGACATAATGGGAACATTAAAAATGATATATGTAATTGGGAACACAATTAAATCTATCCAATGAATTATTTAGGGTGATCTAAACACTCATTAATTTTTAAAAATGACGTGGGAGACCACACAAATGTTTTCAGTTTTGTGGAGTCTAACATAATCAACCAAATGATTTCCTTTCAATTAAAAATGTTAAAAAAACCAATTGAAAAAACTACTCCAATAAAAACCATTAGTTTAAAGAGATCTATATTTTCATCCATGGTATCCCATAATATAAACTTGTTGGAAGGTTCTATTTAAATATATCACTGGACAATCTCTAAAAAAATATTAAATCTTGATATATCTTGCAATCCTCGTATTCTGAAGATCGCATATGATCAAGGAAAACATGACTCTTTATTCTAATTCTTGGAATAAATTAATTAAATTTTAGAAGAAAACAAATTGTAACTAAAAATCTTAATAAATATACAATAATATCCTCACAAATATATTCTCTAAGAATAACATGTCAAAATAGAAACCATTAATATCATAAGTGGAATCAGAAATAAAATCTTAAAGGTTTGAAAATATATTTGAGGATATTTCTTAAATTTTGATCACTATAGTCACAATTGCCTATTTTTATTTTTTAAAATCATCAAATAATTAGTATTCTTATAATAAAACATCAAAATATGAAATAATATCATATTTTGTTTTATTTATAAATAAATTAGAATCATATTAATATTATAATGATGAATTCCACATCACAACACCTCATTTGATGATGTTATTCCTACATCGTTAAAGTTTATTTAAATATTTTAAAAAACATATTCACATTGAATTCAGTTAATTATATTTTTATCATTATTAATAAAACAAGTTTAAATTTATTTTTCAGATTTTTTGACATAAACTTACCCAAAATAATCTAAAAAATTTTGAATCCAACCCAATATCCCACATAACTAATTGGAATTCTTGATCCACATATGCTGGAAACTATCACTCGAGCATCAAAATAACAAGATGAAACAATTTATCCCAGCTTGAAATAGATTAAATAGAATATATAAATACAAAACAATAATCAATGCATGGATCCTAAATGAAATATATATTCTATAATTAAAAGATAGAAAAAAATTAAGACCTAAAAAAAGCTAATCAAAACTGAAATTATGAGTCCAGTCAGAAAGAAACAATTTTAAAAAATGATAAAATGTACTTCACTTGATAAGTTGATGAAGTCCTACTATCTATCCACCAGCTACATGAAATCCATCTAACTAAAACCTTTCAACCTCCAAATAAGTCCACTCTTTTCCTTGCATAAAAAGACATTACAAGGTATATGAAACATCCATGATATTTTATGGGCGTGATCTAAAAAGGATCAACAGGATACCTTCCAAGTGTTCCATGACATGACATTTTATGAAACTTTTAACCTTTTAAACATTAATGAAACCAATTCATGATAATCCGTTAAAGAGTATTCACATTAATATCATGGTAAAACATTCCCATTTTTCCAATTTTATATATAATACAAGTAATATAGATTCATAGAATATAACGTATATAAACATAGGTAACCAAAGTCACAAAATAAAAAAAAATCGGTACATATCACTAAGGATCACTACAGGTCTGGCTTTTTAGAACACCCATACAAAAACATATTAAATTTCATGCATCAAGTCCCAATACATATTCATAGAATCTATAAAGTCAAGGAGTACCTCATAAAGAGAGCCTCAAAATAGTGTCTAACATGGCCCTCAGACACTTTTCCAATAGAGTCGTGGAACACCATATGAGTGAACCCTCCAACAGAAAAAACGGACGAGGTGTATTGTTATAGCTTCCACCTATCTACACATGGTTTCCCATGTGATAAATTTTCTTAATAAATTCATCAAAATAATTATTTTAAAACCATTTCATAAATCAATGAAATAATTATTTTAAAATACATTTTCATTTACCAAAATAGTTGAACCAATATTTTTTAAAAACCCCATTTATACACAAAAAAATCTTTAAAAAATGCCAATTTAGTTGTGAAACAACATATAAAACTATATAATTCATGTTTTATCCATCACAAGATTGATATGGAACAACCAACATCAAATTCAGTCAACCCATACATGCAACATGATCCACCAACATCGAAAATAAGATATTGAAAAAAATTGAGGCCCTAAAACATATTCGAAGGTCTTAGAATCAAATCCCTCAAATAAAATAGATGGCATAGAGGATAGGTCAAAATATAACATAGAGTACACACACCTACCTGACTATAACAAATAAAGGACTGGCCCCTAGAATATTACCATAGAATATATCTATAAGAATCACATGGTAATAAATTTGTGATCAATGGATTACATAAATGAGGTTTGATGTCATTGTGATCAACATTTCCAATGAAAAAGCTAAAACGCATCTTACCCAAAGAGACACAAAAACACCACCACAAAAATAAAATTCCCCTCATTGAAATATGAAAGTATATGAGACACCCAAAATCTTATTGCAGATCAATAGTTTTCAAGGAGGATTCCTAAGAATTGAATGAATTGATATTTTTTACACATGTAGTGCATAAAACATATTGACCATACATGATTCACAATGTGAATTTACATTTTTCATCATGAATCTTTTGGCTAACATGAATTTTGAAAAGGGAATCAATTTGGGTTAATGTATTCCCTTATGACCTATACATGGTATAAAAACGTATCATGGATTATAAATATTTTATACTTTTAACCTAAATCATGTAATATTATAGAAAATATATTCACATCATGTACAAATCTCATGATGTGAATGTGACTTCTAGAGAGTACACAATGCAAGTTCTACAAAAAATTCCCAAACCAACTCTAATGAACTCCAAAAATGAAAAAAACACTATTAAAAAATAAATTAGTTTTGTACTTTTAACAAAGGTGTTACAAAATACCCACTATAAGACCTTCATTCCACATGATGTTATGTGGATGAAAGGTTCCCTAGAAATTGGTGAGTTCATTCCACACTCATGATTCTTCATGATGACATGTCTTGTCATATTCTGACCAATTTCAAAATAATAGTTTGACTATTGGGGAATCCTTCCCATGAAATAATATCAGTCTAGAATTAATGATATCTAATAATATATCGTCAACTAAAAATTTAGCATCTGAATTCATTTACTCCGACCTCTAATCATGAGAGGGATTGGGATGGTACATCTTAAGTTCAGATATGTGAAAAAAATCATTAATTGTGATAATCTTAGAGAGAAAAGAAAAAAATACAAAACCTCCCCATGAAACTAAGTTTCAACTTGTTTTCCATCATATATAATAGCCATACTTATCTTTTTTCCAAACCGATGGTGACCCTGTCAAAGAGAAACCATTATGAAAACACTATAACTCATGGAAAACTCCAAATAATTATGTTGATGTTCTTCATATGAATTCAATAAACATTAAGCTATTACCAGATACCGATTTATATCCTAAATCCTTTCTAATGTTGAAAAAAAGTGACTTGTTTGCACAAGAGGAGCCTCACACTCCTCTTTCCATCAAAAATGTGACCAACATGGTCGACCATAAAATACCTATGTGGGATCAAATCTGATCGATGAATGAGAACTATTTTTTCTTCAATATAAACTAGTCCTATATGGATATCCCATGATCCACTAACATAAAAATCCAGGCATGGATCTGATCCCCCATTATCAAAATAACATGTTCCATATTACCATCTGTCAGTTGATTATAAACTATACTCAACCGAACATGAGTACCCATCAACTCTTGGATACATTTCCAAAATATAGATTAATTCTAGGATCCTTGAATAATAATATATTAGAGGGTATTTCATGTATCCTTGTGATCTATTATATATATAGTATAACTAGATCATCAACAATAATGGTGTCCTAAATAAGAATAAAATGATATGACTTTGTTATCTGATCAATGATGATATATATATAATTATTGACTCAGCTAGTCCATGGTATTCCAAAAAAACTCACTAGAAAACCTTTCTCATTTGAAAATTGGACCTGAATGTGGATAGAGTAAACTATTATGTTTTTTACTCCTCCATTATTGATTTATTTTGTAATAGTAAGACACATATTCTAAAATTAAATGAATCATACATGACCACTAGAATAACCATCTAATATGAGAATACATTTTTATTATTATCAGATGAACGAACCATAAAGAACAACGAAATTAAAACAAAACTAAATTCCTCACAGACACTAGGAATAAAAATTTATCCCAATATTGGATGGCATAGTTTAAAGATAGATATTGTCCCAAGATGGCTTCCCAATAATAAACTATTTTTTAATTTTCATTGAATTAATCATCCTACTATTCACCCAACATAATAGATCATAAGAGAGATGATGATAACTGAACACTAGTCATAACCTTTCCAGAAAAATACACATGATAATAATAACACAAAATAGTTAAGTTCCCCATATGGTTCTACTCATCTGTTGATTATAAAATAACAGAAAAGACACTTTTTAGATGAGTGTGTTTGGAAAGAAAATCACATTTTTTAGGTTGTCGGCTATATCTATGATGAACATCATATGGTATTCCATCTAACACCTATATTTAATATTCAATCCTTTATTATAAAATATATAGATGAAACCATTATGTTTAGAAAATATTGTGAACCTAATCCAAAAATGTTAGTTCCACAAAAATTTTGTTTCATGCAAAACTATAGAAAGCACAAAATCATGAGTGGGGGTAAATTATCTCATACAACCAAAGATGAATAGACCCATTGGTCTCAACGTGATCATCTTATATATGTCCAGAAACCTAAATAGCATTATAATCATCAGTGTATACCAGAATCCCCTTACCATTATCAGGTAAGAACATAATAGGATTTAATGTTAGATCTATTTTCACATTATTTTGATGAAGATTATCATTTCCCATACCATGTGAACACCACTATCTTCCAAGTAAGAGTTTTTTAGGGTGAATCCAACATTGAGGAAACATTAAAATACCATTGATAGTATCCATAAATACTATATAAGAGGGAACTATATAAGGCATTTTGGGGATCATCCCATGAAAACAGAGCCTTCACCATCATAGCATCAAAAGATATGCCGTATTTCGAAATCAAATGCCCAAAAAACAACAATTCATGGATATCAAAATTTAATTTTGAAATAAATCCCTAAAAATGAAAAATTATAAGGATTTAAAAACCTGAAAACATATTTTTTTCATGCTCACCCTCATACCTAAAATAAACAAAAATAACATCCACAAACATTACCACAAATGTTTCAAGATACTCAGTAAATATCCATTTCATGAAATCCATAAAAACTTTTGGATCATTATTCAGACTAGAAGACATAAATAGACAACCACAATTGACATACCAACAATTAAATATCATATTCAGTATATAAGAATCTATACATCTGAATTGATCATTACTTGATTGAAAATAAATATTTTGTAACCAATTTTTCCCAATTAACTGCTAAAATAAATCATCCAAATGGGTCAAATTATAGTAATTCTAAAGAGTCACTAGGTTGAACTTTGTATATTTCACAAAAAGTTTATTTGAAATTTCAGCATTCATGGAAAAGATAACTCATGATTCACACATTCAATCCTTAGGGTGGGAGAAAATTTATCTATTATATGAACCAACTAAATACTGATCACCTTTTTCTCAAATGGTGAGATGTGATAAGATGGTGTTGAGATAAGCAACATAACTAAAAATAGATCAGTCATAAACACCACATCTATATCTATAGTAAGAATGGAGAAGTTAACTATGAAGAGGAAAAGAAAATCCCTAAAAAATAGAAGATTTAAAATAAAATAAACATTATAAATCTCAAAAAAAATAGTAGATAACAAACTCATAATATCTGTGATGAAAGGTTATTAATGACAAACCAAATATTTCACTCTCCCTTAAATACCCAAATGATTACATTGAGAGAAATTAATGAGTTACAATGATGGTAATAATTAACATTATTCTAATAGGAAAAATTTCCATATATCCCAATAATGAAATCAAACATATATAGATCAATAATTATTAAATCATATAATAACTCCATGTCAACTATATATAATGTACATGAAGAACCCTATAACCCCTACTATTTCTTATTTATAAGTTGTGTCACTAACTCTTTAAAACATTACATGACCTCCATTGGATTTTTAGACATATCAATAAAACACAATGATATAATTGAGTGGGAGGATTCATTATCAAAAAAAGAAATGGAATTTTATGATGAAAATGAATTGGTACCTATATCAGTCATTGTAACAAAATAATACTCCACATATAACTCATCCTTGGTTTTAAGGTTATTCTATCATGGGGCCTATGGATATTTTTCTATATACATTGAAGAATTTGGTTTCACTTTACAGACCTTTATAGATAATGATCACTATCTATAATGAGTCATAGACATTTCCTGACATAATAATGATAAATGGTTTTAGTGACCATAAACATTAAAAATCTTCAAAATCATAGAATTAAAAAAATGTTTTCCCTAAAAGTGCCACATGAATATCAAGATAGTGGTACAATTGTTGCTATAATGGATGGTGTCGGGGAGTTTGGTTCCTAGGAACAACCACCACCACTCCAATTATGCTTATTCCACTTCATTTTCTATCCATGTGTGCCACTGTCGTTACCACTGGGTAAATGAGAAGGAGAATACTGGCCAATATTTATTTCCATGTCCATTTGTTCTATTATATCCTTATCTACAATATATGCATAGGCATAATGTTTTAGTATGAATTACATAAATCAAACATTTGATCACCAATCTGGTGGGTACTTTATAGCCATTAGTTGTTCATTATTTGCTACCTCCAAAGAAAAATGAAAATTCCATATGTAACAATTTTTGTATGTTGAATCCAAACACTTTACCCACTACAAAGAGTGAGAATAAATAGTCTATTCCATTATCAGAGTCTCTGGACATCTCTAATTTAAGAGGTGGGTCTTGAATCCATTATATTCCTATTCCATGTGTCTATCTCTATGTACCATGGAATCCCACCATTTCATGATAATACCTACATGTATGAATGTTTCACAATTCACCTTGAGAGCCTCGCGTGTGTCGATAAGTCCAATATCTAATAAATCATTTCCTACCCTTCATAAAACTATTACAGATCTATATAACCCTTAATATAAATTTCATTCTCATGTACGAACTAATGAGTTCATTCCCTTATCCTTCAGCTACTAGATGTACCACAACATATGTGGTCTAGTACTGTGATATATTTATTTACATGGAATGAACTGCTAAAACAATGTATTCGATAAGATTATGAACTAAAGGTGGACCCCCTTGAGGAGCATCTTTATCATAATGTTTTTGATACTATGTGATTTTTATCTCTTACATATTTTTTCTCAATTAAAATATAAGAGTGATCTGACAATTGGATAATATAATTTAAAACCATAATACATTAAGATGAAATTGAGATTAAGATGAAAAATCTAAATAAGTGATATGCATCCCAAAACATAATGGTAATATAAGCCTAATATCAATAGGATATGGTCCATAACTAATAAAATTATACCTCTTAATTTCTAAAAATCATTTATTTTATCTAATGAATTCTGTAGACTGAGTATAACCATGATCCAATACCAATTGTTTTACGAACCGACTGAGAATACCCTCACAAATTTGATGTTCACCAAATTATCCAAATATTTTTTTTATTTCTGATCCCCATGGGATTTTAACTAGAACCCATAAATAAAAATAAACAATAAATAATGATTCCTCCAATTTTGAAATAGAAGGAATGACATAAATACTTGTAAAAGATGACATAATTTATGGAAAATAGAAGAAATATATATTCATTAATTAAATTAACAAAGAATAAATGATATCATTAAAAATTTTAAAATAAAAACTACAATGTATGAGTCAAACAAAAAACGAAAAAATGTTCAATAATAAATAGATACACCATATGATAAGTAGATTACATCCAAAAATATCACCACAATCTACCAAATATTGGAAAATTAAATCTTCACCATCACACTATGTCATCTTTCATTTACCTTCATCAAAAAACATAACCATAATTACTCTTTGCAGAAGGGGTTTGCCAATAACATGATAAACATGCCGAGTAGGATCCCACTTATGTGTTCCATAACAAGTCTATGTATAAAACTCCAAACATGATGATGTTTAATGAAAACATTCATGATAATTAGTTAATTAGTTTTATATTATAGTCATTGTAAAACATTCCCCTTATTCTGTAGTTATATATATGCCAAGGAAGATAGTTTCAAATCATATCACGTACATACAAAGAGTTAATCAATGAAACGTAATAACACCAATGCATAGGTACATCACATCAAGGATAACAACCATTTATGCTAGATATAACACTCATACCCAAACATATAAAATCAAGTACATAATGCACCAAATTCATATCCATCAAATATAGTGAGCTTAAGAACACACCTGATATTAAACCTCCCAATAGTGCATAACATGTCTCTATAACATTTGGTAAAGGAGAAGAAGAGAAACCCATCAGTGAACCCATTTATATTAACATTTGATGAGGCATATTTCTATACATTACACCTTAGTAGAAAATGATATCCATGTGAACCATTTTAAAAATCATGTCATTCAAACCAGAATTTAGAACCCATTTCATAAAAACATTAAAAAATTATTTCAAAATGTATTTAGTTTTACTTAAATACAAAAAAACAACATTTTCTCAAAACCCTATTTACAAACATTGAAATAAATAAATCATGCTAATTAATTTATAGAAAAATATATAAAACCATTTAATTAAATGTTCATCCATCATAAGCTAGAGATAGAACCAACTACCTCAATATATGGTCATACAAGCCCACAGTGGGATTAACTATCATTGGATGGAATATAAGGTAAACAATAGAGGCCTTTGAACTGATTCCCACATCATAAATAAAATAACACAAACAATATAGACAGTGGAGAGGATATGTCCTAACATATCATAATTGACACACACCAACTACAATATAATAATCAAATTACCATCCTCTTGAAGATAGAAATAGAACAGATATATAATTCTCACGTGAGATTAAATATTTTAAAAACATATTCTATAAAAACAGTCTAAATCCAATTCAATGACCAATGACAATAGATAAGAAATAAAGACACTTACCCATGATGAAAAAAAGAATCCAATATAGATATCAACAAAAGAATGATGTGATTCATAAGGATAAGAGACACCCAAGATTGATAAGTGTAGCCCAAGTATCAAGGAGGATCCCTACATGTTGATATAATTAAGATAACTCATATGTGAAGTTCATAAAACATATATAAATTTCATGATTCACAACATGAATTAAATTTCTATGTAGTGAATTATTTGACTCACACACACTATGAAAAATTGAATTGCATCATGTTAAATTAATCTCTATTGACTCATTCCTACTGTGAACATATCTCACAGCTTTTAAATTTTTTATTTTATAAAACTATTTGATGACATCATCCCAGTAACAAATTTTTGTCACTTAGCCATTTAACCACAGGAAATTTTGCATTATGTATTACACAATACACATTATAAAAAAAATATCCAAACCAATTCTAATTACCTAGGAACCCAAAAACACACTATTAAACATGAATAAAAGCATATCAATTTTACCTGGATGATAAATTTTCAATCTATATAATAAATAATACTAAATAAATATAAAGTTAAATCAATTTATTTTTTGTATTAGGATTTTCCATAAAATATTAAGTGCTGGACTCTTTAACATAAGAATATATTATATTATGAAAATCATATGATATAGAAATAAAATAGATTTTATCAAATGATTTATAATGTGAATTTTTTTATGTTTTAATGAATCAAATTTATTACCTTTTTTGAAAGTGTATAAATGAAAGTCATTATTCGTTTTAAATATTAGGGAGATAAATCTCCACCTTCATTATAAAAATAATAAATTCTTCATTTCACTGGTTTTTCCAATATTATAAAAAAATAGAGAATTTACCAATTATTTATCTACATTATAATTATTATTATATTTCTCCTCGTTTTATTAAATTTATCCATATAAAAGAAAACTAATGTTTTCCTATTTTTCTCCCTAATTTTCATTCTTAAAAAATAATATTTCCTCATTTAAAATAATGATGTAATGATAATGATTAAATATTATTCTATAAATTTATAGAATCCATCATTCGTTAAGAATATGTAAATAAAAAATTATACTGCCCCCACTTAATAAATATCATGATATATTATATAAAGCATTGTTTTGTGAGGAAAATAATCACCTTTTAAATAATTTTATCTTGTGAAGAAATAAAAAATAGAAATAATTATCAGTAATTTAATGTCACTCAAAATGATATTATTTGATTACTTGGACGCATCATCCCATGAATGTATGAACTCCCCCAATAGATAAGTCATTTTACTGTTAGGAAAAAATATACAAGATCATCATTTTAATCAGTTTGTAGATTAGTAATTATAATGTTTTAAACTCAATAATTAATAGGATATCCATATCTTTACATTCACCTAAATGATATATTTAGATACATTTAGTTGATCGTATTTTTTAAAATATTTTTCTATTAAAAATAAAAATTATATTATCTTATATTCTATTAATATGAAATTATATTTTCATTTGAGTAAATTAAAAAAATATAGCCATTTACACAAATTAAACACATAAAATTTTGAAAAAATATGAAAATTTGAATTATAAAAAAACAATATATTCAATATAGTTTTAATTTATAAAGATCGACTATAATAACCTAAATTTGATATTATTTAGATGGAAATACTCTTTATGTAGGAAAATATTCAAAACTAAAATCTTAATTTCAGCTTAATAGAATTATTCTTACAATTGACGAAATCTTCACTTTTATAAGATATGTTACAATTTAATAAATATAAATATACATATATCTTTAAAATTATTTTGTAATAAATTTGAATCTATAAAAAATCTAATTTTCTATTATAATACCAACATGTTGATTTTTATTTAAGATAATTTAAACATAATTATCCCATTTAATGTGTAATCATGATGAATATTTTGCCTTACAAAATTGTTCTTATCTCAATAGTGGTCGAAATGTATTGTAGATTGATATATTACACTAGTATTATCATAGATAATTGATATTTGAGTGAATTTACAACACAAATCCTTGAACATGTGTTAAATCCACAGCTCTTAATTACAACAAGTTATAGCTTTGAATTATTCAAATTCAATAATAAAGTGTGCAATATATTTTTTCCTCTGTCTAGAACATAAAACTAAAGCTTATCCTAGGAAGTTTAATGTTATAGAAAGACTCATTCACTATAATCTACATCATCCAATGTTAGAATCCTAGTTAAATTTAAAAGGAAAATTATTATTAGGATAATAAAACAAACCATGTTCTGATGAATCATTCTTGTAATAGAAAACATGTTTTTTCAAATTTATATATGATTCCATAAAATTTGATTGAAATTTTAATCCTAAACATTATTAAATCATTATGTTTGTCCATCAATATGTTAAATATAATTAAAATCTTATCAGACCTCTATAATTATATTGAGCAAATGGATTCCAAAAGAAATCAATATCATGATTTATTGAGGCACCTGTCAGAGTCATAAAACATGAGGGATTATTAAGGAAGCAATTTCTTAATAATTCTCTTATATATTAATGCAATTTTTAGATATTATATTTAGTTTTCATTGAAATTTGAAAAACAACAGAAAAGGTTTACTTCACCCATTAAGCGCTTTTGAAACACACGCCACATAAGTCATGAGAAGTCATTAAAAAGTGATTTTTCTTATGATATAAAATATTTTCTCAATATAAATATATAAAAATATAGAATAGTTGAAAAAATTTGAAGTAAAAAGGTTTTCATTATCATTTATTATAAAAAAATTATTTAAAAATCTCTTAATTATTTCATAACATAATCCTGTAACTTTTTAAGGCTAAAAAGAGCATTGGAACATATTAAGACATGTTTGGGATATTTTTGTCATAGAACTAGTCGAAAGGTCAATGAAATATTACATTTTTTAATGAAGAATAAAAAATAATTTTTTATATCCTATTGATACAATGTGAAATTTCTATGAATTTTGATGGATAATAGTATTTTGATAGACTATCTCTTTAATACATTCAAAAAAAATTAACCATAATATACACCTTCTTTTTAATATTAATCATTAACAAAATATTGTTCTTTATTCTTCATCACTTAATTTATGAGATATGAGTTGGATAACCGACACTTAACTCTAAAAACTGGTTAATGAAATTTATGTATACAGTTTGCAGATGAGCTGTAATGATCTTAGAAAAGATTAAAACAAAATATTGAATAAAATTTAATCACATAGTTCAAAATAAAAGATGAAATAAAAATTTTATATGTTATGTGGACTTGACTATATTAATGAAAGAAATTTTCATCATAGTAACCACCTCATCATCATGTACATTGTATTTATATCATAATCATTGGAGATTAAAATGAAAAACATGAAAGGGGAGGGGTTAATTGAGTTTCCAGTAACATATCTTTCTAAAACAAATTTAAAATATGCATCTGCCAATATAAACAACATCCAACATATCAAATCTGTAAAAATTAAAAAATTGACCTTTTAAATAATTTTATATAACTATTCTGAAGGATGAGTTAAAATAACGATTAAACATTATATATTTTGAAAATCTGTAACTCCATTAAACAAAGTATTTTAAAAAATGAAAACTAATTATCAATGTAGTATTTTTATTTCCGAAAATTTGAATTGAATAGATGTTTAAAACAATAAACTAGAACATTACACAATATAATTTACACATAGTGATTGGTATCAATTTAATAAATAATCTCCTCTATTTAAAAGTCACCCTTTTCATTGTAGTATATGAAAAAAATAAATTGATACTCACTAGAACCAAAAACAAACAAGGCTACTGAGTCATAGATACTCATATAAAGTTATATGTGGGACAAAAAAGTCAATTGGTCACACAAGACATCTTCTAGAGTCATTTTTGGGATAAAAATAATCATATTTCACATAAAACTGAGTATTTTACTATTTATAATAGGAGAAATCATTTTATAGATAAATTAAGGTATGAAAAACACATATCAAATGTTATAGAAAAAAAATATATCAAGAGATTTAGAATAAGAAAATTTTAATCATATTGATAAAAATAGATTCAATTTTCTAGAGTCATTGACTTTTCCATTGAAAAGATCTTGGAACAGATTCTCAAAAATTCATAAAAACAAATTATTGTAGAGATTTATATGTAGAACCATTTCACTTGTATATGTTCATCTGTTATTATCTAAATATTAGAAAATGATTTCATAAACACACTCTATGTACTTATTATCTAATATATCTCTTATATAGATCTTAATTAATTTAATCCATTGGAGAATAATCATTCATCATTAATGCATTAGATCTGATTTTAATACCAAAAAAACTATCCATTAAGGATTTAAAATTATCTACTTCTAATATATAAATTTATAGATCAATGGATACAGAAATATTTCAAGATCAGTTCAACACATCATGCTATCAATTCAGTTTTACATGAATCAGGTTTATGACTTCATGTGGTAGGTTATATCTTCATGTGATCACTAAAATAAAAGGCACTGTTAGTAACTTACATTATGAAAACGTATACATATGTTGTCATGGAAGCATTATCTCTGCATGCAGTGGATAATTTCTTGCTGTGTTCAATTCATTGATTTATATTGTTAGGTATATAGTCGGAAAAACTCTATCATATGGTAGGATGATTATACATTCGGGATTGTGATTCTCACCATATGATAATCTCAATCTTCAATGTGTTTTTGGTTCAAGGCATAGAAAAGTTTTTCTCAATTGACATACATTAATATGTTTTCTATACAATAAGGGAAAGTAGAATGTATGGTATGATGACACGATTAGAACCATAATTAATCATATTTTTATTTTTTCATTATAAATCATTTTTTAAACAAAAAAAAGAATGTCATTAATATCTATATCAAAATGATTTTTGATCATTTAAATAAATATATTATGGTGTATGAGAACAATATTCCCATATTAGGTGCTAAAAATTCATTCCATTAAAATTGTAATAAATTTAATGCATAAAAATTAAACTCTCTTTGGATTGAATGAAATGTTTAGAAGACTATTTGTAGAAAATGTTTTTTACCACGGTTATTTTTTATTTTTTATGTCAGCTTTTGGCCGACGTTATTACAGGAGATGTTATAAACATTGTTTTTTACATCGATTATTTTAAAACCGACGTAAAAACCAAAAATTTGAAGAGTTTTTCACTTTGGTTCCTCAAAAACTGATGTGGAAAAAATTTCGAATTCATGATTTATTATTTCAAGTTTTAAATAACTAAAGATGTATATTCTTTTTCATGTCGATTATTATATATCCAATGTAATAAACTGAGCATCTAAAGCATTTAGCACATTGGTTATTTTCATAAACGACGTGCTAAACTAGTCTTCCAAGTGTTTTTTCACGTCTGTTATTATTTAACTGACGTGAAAACATATACACTACATTGGTTATAAACTAACTGACATAAAAAACTATTCAATTACAATTATTATTTAGATTATGAAATAATTGACGTAAAAATCAATTCCCATTCAATTTTTACATTGGTTTCAAATAACCGACGTTAAAACCCATTCCCATTCATTTGTTACGTCGTTTATAAAATAAATAACGTAAAACCAATTTTTTTAATAAAACCATTCAACCACCACTATGACCTATCAAAGAAGACTTGAAATAGACGAAAACCAGACAAAACCCAGACTAACCCCAAACCCCCCATCCCCCCCCATCGGATAGCCCACCCACACCCTTGGAATCCCCCACCCCACAAGACTCCCCCAACACCCCTGGACTGCCACCACCCTCCTGGACAGCCCCCTCCCCCTGGAAAACCCTCCCAACCTCTTGGACAATCTCCCAGCCCCATGGACACCCCACCCCACTGGACAACCCTTCCACATCCCGGAAACCCCCACACCCACCCCCTGGACACCCCCCACACCTGTGGACACCCCCTAGACATCCCTCCCACCCTCTCAGACACCCTCCCACCAACATGGACACCCTAGACACCCCACAACCCACTAGCTATCCCTCCCACACCCCTAGAACCTCCCCCACTAGACACCCCCACACCCTTGGACACCCCCAAGAAATCCCCCCACCCCCTGGACATCCCTCCCATCCTCTTGGACACCCTCCAACCCCACAAAC